>JAGKTI010027390.1:0-13275 GCA_018397915.1 Birgus latro | reverse complement strand
ATGGTCCAAACAAACCGCAAAAGGACCAGGGGCAGAATACGCAGAAACCTGACTGGAAGAGGTACAACAAGTACCCTAACCAGCAGCAGTACCCTAAACAGCAGCAGTATCAGCCACGTAATCGCCAACTGGGACAAACCTTTTCGACACCAGCCCCAGTGTATCGGAGGCAGGAGGCGAGTGCAGCAGCCTTCATTCCTCAACAAGCGCACGATGGTGCCGGTCCCGACAGCACAGCTCCTCCTTCACGGTTCACTAGTCCCCCTGAGACGGTGAACTCTCCTCCACAGGCCGTCAGTGCTCCTGCTCCCCAGATGGTGAGTACAGCTCCTCCTACACAGTTCACTAGTCCCCCTGAGACGGTGAACTCTCCTCCACAGGCCGTCAGTGCTCCTGCTCCCCAGAGGGTGAGTACAACTCCTCATGTTTCTAGTTCGGGTACGATCCCTAAGGCAAATACTCCTGTCACATTTGAAGAGTTATATGCCAGGCAGCCTTATCAATGGCTGGCCGCTTCCTCCACAGGCCCTCCCACAGGTAACAGTGCCTTCCTTGTTCAGCCAGGGTTTGTGGGAGGTGTTTCTGTTAATGTACTGAGAGACAATGGTTCCTCAGGTTGTACTGTCAGGCAGAGTCTTGTTCGTCCTGAAGAGTATACAGGCAGACAGATCCAAGCTCAGCTTATTGATGGATCAGTGAGATTGTTTCCTGAGGCACATATCCAGGTAGCATCTCCCTTTTACACAGGTTCAACAGTTGCAGTTGTCATGCAAGAACCTTTGTTTGACCTCATTATAGGCAATATACCAGGTGCCAAGCATAGTTGTACCACAGATGTCACTACTCAGACTTCGGCTCCAAATTGTGTTGCCCCAGTGGCTTTTGCATTGCCGCAAGATCTGATTTGCAGTCAAGATGTTGTCCAAGAGCAACAGACTGACCCGACCCTTGCTGTTGTGCGGAAGAAACAAAAGGGTAGAGTGAACAAGTATTCACGGGGTGGACGAGCCAGGTTCCTTCGTAAACAAGGATGGCTGTACCGTGAGTCACGAACACCCGAGGGCGAGGATCGACTGCAGTTTGTCGTTCCCGCAAACTACCGCCAAGCAGTGTTAGAATGGGGTCATTGTTTAGCATCAGGAGGTCATATGGGCAAAAAGAAAACCCAAGGCCGTATCCGTGCTGACTTTTTCTGGCCAGGAATGGGACAGGAAATATACAGTTTTGTGAACTCCTGTAATGTGTGTCGACGTACCACCATTCAGGAAAGTTTCCTTCCTGCGCCGTTTGAATCCACGCCCATAATCTCCAAGTCGTGTGAGAGAGGGCAGTGGTAACGTATCTGTTGTACACTGGGTTTCCTAAGACTGTGCTGTTCTAAGAGATTTGAGCAATCCAAGAACTAGCTTGGTTCCCAGTCAGTACTATGCTGCTAAGACCTCACGTCTCGCTTGTTGGCCCCACAGGACATACTATGTCTGGGGTCTGTACATACATATGTACTGTAGCTCATAAGTGCGCATTCTCAGCGATCCCAACCGGGGACACCGACGACAAGCCCTTATTAGTCGTAAGCGTAGGGCTTGTGCATATTGTATGTACCATAGATTAAGGTAGGTTAAGGGGGAAGTCCGAGACCCCACAGAGGCAATCTGAGGCTGAGTTTGAATTACCTTGTGGTGTATCTCGAGCTGAGGGCCTCCTTGAGGATTCCCGGAGATTACATAGAAGCCACATGAGTGTTCACACCCATGCAGGGTGTTAAAATGTGGCCTGCCAAAGTTGCATAGGGATTCTCGACTACCTTTACTAATTATAAGTGTGCAGTCGCGGTGAACCCAACTGAGGACACTGGTGAGAAACGGGCAGTCGAGGTGACGAGCCCTTTGTAATGTTAAGTATAGCTATAAGTGTGCAGTCGCGGTGAACCCAACTGAAGACACTGGTGACAAACGGGCAGTCGTTGTGACGAGCCCTTTGTAATGTTAAGTATAGCTATAAGTGCAGTCGCGGTGAACCCAACTGAGGGCACTGATGACAGGCGGGTAGTCGTGGTACGATCCCAGCCGAGGGCACCGATGACGAGCCCTTTTATTAGGCGTAAGTGTAGGCTAGAAAAGGCAACTGTTGGGAAATAATGGCGACATACCTACGAAATTTGTTATTAATTGACTTTCGGCTAAAAAGTACCTTCTTTTGTGTGTGTGTGGATTGATTGCTGGGTGGATGAAATTGTAATTTAATGTGACCCTTGCATTGACACTATTGACACTCCACCTTGACTTATCCCCACAGGTACAGGCATTGGGTGAAGATGTCCAGGACCACTGATCGTCTGCTGCACCCTGGCACTTCATCTCCTCTGCCCTCGTCGCCTTTATTATTGCCTTAATATGTATTATTATTATTGCTTGCACGTAGGTACAGCTACACTACATCTGCCACACCTACACCGTGTATCACATACACCACGCTACATAACAACTACTTGTTAATGTAAATGCAGCGAATTTCCGCTCAGTTGACCTGAGTGCAGGACTTTCCACTGTCGTCTCGGAGTTTTTCCCTCAAGCTTGCTTTCCTTAACGTAAATACGAGGTTTTTACGCTCACAGGCGACACTGTTTTGCCTCCTGTAACAGGATAGTACACACACCACAGTGTGAATCTTGTGTGACTGAGTTAGGATGTATATACATAGTGTCAAATTTTACTCGAGTAAAATTTGAAAATTTTCGCGGGCGTAATGTCACGAATTTTCTTCACTGTAAAATCGCGTTAAGTTAAATCGAGACATCCAGTGATTTTGGGAGGAGCAAATTGTTATATGTACGATAATTTTAAGTTGTCGGGTTTTGCTCCGGGCCCGTTGCACATGCGCGCGTAGCTCCCACCCTCGCCGCGTCGACTATTCAAATGAGAGCTCAGTTTGCCTGTGGACACGAAGCAATGCGGAGCGCCTCTGGGCTCAGTGCTTTCTTGTGTTTTCAGATTTCAGCTTGTATTGGCGTGTCTTCTGCAGCTTCCACCCGCTTTGGTGATCGTCACAGCAGCTCTGGTTCATCCATACCGATCAGTATTTTCTGGTTTTTCCTAGGCTAAGCTTTTTTAAATATTTAGCCATTATCTGAGTGTCTGAGTGAGTGAGTGCATTTCTTTCATTTGATTTGAATTTCATGTAACGTAAATTCATTTGTTTGTAATTAATAAATTTACAGTTCGTTTTTTGAGCTTTGTTAAAGTATAACAGCCGTGTTTGACTGTTCCACTTATTTAGTAGCTTGCTACTCCACGTTAGCACAACTTTTGAAATAAATCACGGCTGGTATTTAGGCCAGCTTTGGCATCACTCCTTAAATCCGTTGTGCTAGCTAGGAGTTTGGCTCAGCCAAGAGCCTGTTATCATTATTATTATAATTTCTTTTTTTGATTGTTGGGGGGGGTGGAGAAGAAACTTTCTCGTAGGCCAATGGTACAATATTGCAGCCCAATAGAGCGTCTAGTCTCTGCTGCGTGCCATTGAGAAAGTCTATAATTCTTGCCTCTAGAGAATTGACATAGCACACTTAGCTATACATTTCATTATTTCTTGGAAATACTTAAATTTCCCCTGACATCTGGCGACACGCCAGAGAAAACTCCCATTTTCCCCTGACACTATCGAAGGGTTAACTAATTCAAGCCACTTTAAATTACGTATTTATTTCAATTATTTGGTACGAATTTATGTATAGTAAAAGTCTATAATGGTTTTCACACAATAATATATGCATTTATAAGCATTGTTCACTTACCCAAAAACCCAGTATATGGCACCTTCCTTTACGACATTACCACCTCATCACTTCTGTTTGTTTCTACCTCTAGCTTCTCTGTTTCTTTGTCCTTCACCTCAGGAATCACTTTCACCGTGAATTTCGTCATTAGAGAGACCGTGGGGCAACATACCTTTACTGGCTAGGTTACTGCTAACAGGTGAATTGCTCAGTGTGGGGGGGAAGAGGGGGGAAGGGGGGGTTAGGAAAAGCCAGGCAGTATCCCCGCTTGACAGCAGGTAGAGGAAGGTCTCCCACATATGCCTACCAAAAATCACCCCCAAATGTTGAAAAATGTGCACACAATGGGCCTTGCAATTGCGTGACGTACGATGTATGTAGTTGGGTCTGTCCATGGAAAAAAATAGCGACGTACATTGTACGTCGATGGGACTCGGCGGGTTAAACCCCTTAACCACGGGGTTGTCGGAGGCGCGCTATGCCTGTCCCGTGGGGCAAATCCGCGCTCCGACTGACTTTTTAAAAATATTTGCCAAAAATCAGTTATTAGTCCTACAATATTATAATTATATATGCATATGGCACATACCTTCATCTTTCTCCTGGGATTTTTTTTTTTAGCACTTCGTCAAGTACCGTAGGACTTGTGGAGACTTCTGAAGTTATGTGACTGTCTCCACTTTATACTTCCCGACATCCCTTAATATGAATACCACTGCTTGATATCATTACTAAAAACTCTATTCAGTGATTTCCAAGTAGTTTGGAATCCATCAAAAAAAAAAAACTGTGAAAGCAATGTAAAATACGAGCATGTACGAGCCTCCCACTCGCGCTAATTCGCCGCTGGTATTCTGTCATTTCTTTTTCATATACACATTCACACTTTAATATTTCTTGTACTTTATTACACTTATATATATATTTATCTACAGTCCTTTACCGTTTCGCACACGATGTTTAGTAGGGGTAGAGTCACAGGGCCATTTACAATGGGTGCAAAAGCGGCAGAAATGTAGGGGAGCGACTGCGATGTACCTCCACCTTGAAGGATGACAGTGAACTGAGATGTACATATCTCGGAAGCCAAGCATTGAAAATGTCAGCTGCTAATGTATATGCTAAGAAATGAGTTGTAGGAAATCTAGACAATATAATAATAAATTAGGTCGTTCCAGGTGAATATAAATATCAGTCAGGCTTCTCCCTTCCTTTCTTATATACATTGATATTACGAGAATATCTCATACGGCATATTTCACGGGGGAAAAAGCAGGGGAAATTAGCGAACAAGTGCAGGTTGGATGTTGCCAAGTGAAAATTAGCCAATTCCAGGTGTATGGCACTATCAATTACCTTGTTTTTTTTTAAATATATATTATTTTGTATAAGAATAGGGCATAGGGCTCATTTCAGTGGATGAAATCAGTTGAAAAATCTGGGGAAGATTTGCGTAGCTCAGAGTGGCTGAGCAGACGACACGAGAGGCTAACAGAGGGGAGGTAGGGAGGGGAGTCTATAATGGGGGAAAATGGCTAAATTGTCAACAATGGATGGGAGTACTGATGACATTAGCAGCTCTGACTATTGTTGGACAATAGCAGTGCTGATAGATGATACAAGTCACCACCTGAAAGCCCGGGTGAATTCAAAACAACACAGAATCACAAAAGTGACACCCCACTGTATGATCCATCATGCCCGAGCGTCACGGAAGTGACAACCCGTGGTTAAGGGGTTAACGTGTCTGGGCAGAGGCTTCTGGGCCTATCTCCTAGTCCCTGCAGTCCTCCTTGGAGCCCAGTAGTCCTCCTGCATCTCCACATTTCACCACTTCGGTGCTAACACCCACAATCCATACTGAATACATGCTAGGGCTATCTCATACAGGACTGGTGTACTGGTATTAGCGGGGGTACTTTTTTGATATGTTGGCGAGTCATCTGGTAGATCAGGAAAATCTGCTTTTTTTACGAAATTCAAATCCTTAAAGTGTTCTCTACCCCAGCTGGGATTCGAACCGGGGTCTATTAGAACTGCAGGCCGTCTCTCTACCAATTCTGCCACAGCCTCCAAATTTCTGACTATAGTCCTTCCAGTTTATGGTGAGCGTTTGGGCGTTGGCCTTTCCAGGGGTTCCCCCACGTGCGACGCTGCCAAACCTCGTACAGGGTCAATTGTCGGATTTTTGAGTCAGTTCCCCATGGGGTCAATTATCGTATTCTCTCTCTCTCTCTCTCTCTCTCTGGATAATAAAAGAAACGCTATACATTTTGTGTTGATAATCCTATACAGTATAATGAATTATTCGAATATGAGAAGCCTCTCTCTCTCTCTCCCTCTCTGCATAATAAAATGAATGTTATAAATTTGGTGTAGATTTTCTTATATAATAAGGCTATACAGTGGGATGAATTATTCGAATTGGAGAAGCCTCTCTGTCTGTCTGTCTGTCTCTCTGGATAATAAAAGGAACGTTATAAATACTGTGTAGATTTATTTATATAATAGGGTTATACAGCGTGAGGAATTACTCGAATTGGAGAAGCCTCTCTGTCTGTCTGTCTGTCTGTCTCTACCTAATAAAAGGAATGCTGTACATTTTGTTTTGATAAGCTTATACTGAATGATGAATTATTCGAATTTGAGAAGCCCCCCCTCCCCCCCTCTCTCTCTCTGGATTAGCACGGTCATCCCTGACTGTGTCAGCTGTCCCGAAGCTCGGAGAAAAGCAACGTCGGACAGCAACGCTGCCAAGTATTGTTGTATTTATACAAAATCATTGCTATTATAAAAAAAAAAAAAGATACATTCATAACACTATATAGCCTTTTCAGAGAAGTTAATATATATAAATTAATTCAGAAAAAGTAAATAGATGACATAGTTATAAGACAGTGATGTGTATTGGGCGAGGTTTGGCAGGTCGAACATGGGGGAACTCCTGGAAATGCCAACGCCCAAATCCTCACCATATATTGGAAGGACTATAGTATTTTATTTTTTTATGCAAGGAAGAAGGGACCAAAGGTCATAGGCCCGCAAACAGTTCCTTCCAAGAATAAAGAAAAACAACACAAAAGAGCCAAATTCAAGAACCATTCATTTCGAGATGCCTGGACACACTGCGTTTGAAAGACTGGAGGTAATAGGAAGTAGGAAATATGGGCAGAGGAAGACAGTTACAGAGCTGACCACTTGCATAAATGAAGGACTGGGAGTAACGGTTAAATCTTGCATTAGAAAGCTGGACAGAAAAGAGATGAGAGATTGTTGCTAGATGGGTACTACGTGCCCGTCGTAGAGGCGGAGGGATACAAGTAGACAGTTCAGAGGAACAGTGACCATCGAAGTAGGGATAGAAAAGAGATAAAGATGCAACAGTGCGGCGAAGAGACAAAGGTTGAAGGGAGCTAGTAAGAAGAGGAGAGTTAATGAGATGAAAAGCCTTTGACTCCACTCTATTGAGAAGATATGTATGTGAGGATCCTCCCCACACGAGAGCTGAACTCCAAACAGGGGCGAATAAAACCCGCGTATAAAGTCAACATCTGTGTAGGCTTAAAGAAGGATCGGAGTCGGCTTAGCACATCTAATCTCTTGGAAGCAGATTTCACAAGAGATGTAATATGTTCTTTCCAAGATAAATCCTGAGTGAATGAAACCCCAGGCATGTTCAAGGATGATGTAGGAACGAGCGGGACATTAGTAAACATCAGTGGGTACCCCTGTGGAAAGTTTTGTCTGGTTGATAGGTGCAAGAACTGAGTCATTGGTGCATTATTTTCACCCCAATCAGAGATATGATCCAAGTCAGACATTATGTGTGCCATAACCTCATCCCTTTTTTGTTGAAGTAACTGCTGAGATGGGCGTTGCGGGAACCGAATGGAAAGGTGAAGGATGGAATCATCAACGTATGAGTGGATAGGGTTAGATGTACAGCTTAGAAGGTCATTGATGAAGAAAAGAAAGAGAGTTGGTGGTAGGACAGAGCCCTGAGGAATACCACTGTAGATAGATCTAGGAGAAGAACGATGGCCATCTACAACAGGAGCTATAGTACGACCAGAAAGGAAGCTAGAGATTAAGGTACAGATAGAACGATAGAGACCGTAAGAGGGCAGTTTAGAAATTACAGATATATGCCAGACTCGATCGAAAGCCTTTGAGATGTCAAGCGCAATGGCAAAGCTTTCGCCAAAGTCCCGAAAGGAGGATGACCAGGAGTATGAAAGGTAGGTGAGAAGATAGCCAGTGGAGCGACCCTGACGGAACTTATACTTATGATCAGAAAGAAGGCTGTGATAGGAAAGATGCTTTAAAATTTTTCTTTTAAGAATAGACTCAAACACTTTCGAGACACGGGATGTTAAAGCAATTGAACAATAGTTAGAGGGTTGGGAATGGTCACCCTTCTTTGGGACTGGCTGAATGAGAGCAAACTTCCAGCAAAGAGGTAAGGTACAAGTTGATAGACAAAGAAAAAGTTTACCTAGGCAGGGTGTAAGCACAGAAGCACAGTTTTTGAGAACAACATGAGGGACTCCATCTGGCCCATATGCCTTGTTACTATTGAAGCCAGTGATGGTGGAAAATACATCAACTGAAGAAATTTTAATGTCAGTCATGAGGAAGTCAGAGGGGGGAAGTGATGGAGGAAGAGCACCGGAATCATCTTAGGTAGAATTGGAGGAGCAAGTCTGAGCGAAGAGATCTGCTTAATCAGTAGAAGAAATAGCTACAGAACAATCAGAGTAGAAAAGAGGAGCGAAGGATGATGAGGTAAATTTGTTAGAAAGGTTTTCCGCAAGGTGCCAGAAGGAGCGAGAAAAATTCGTGTTGGAGAGTTGGGAACATTTAGCACGGATGAAATTATTTTTAGCAGAGCGAAGAACAGATTTAGCACGATTCCGAGCAGAAATATGAAAAAAAAGATGTTATTCAGGGGTGGGTTGGCTCCGGTACCTTTTAAAGGCCCTCTCCTTGTTGTGGACAGCATTAGGACAAACGTGATTAAACCAAGGCTTTCTTGCATTAGTCAAAGGATATGAGAAAGGAATGTATGCTTCCATGCCCGAGAGAATAACCTCTGTAATGCGAAAGGCACACTCAGACGGCTCCCGGCCATGGAAGCAATAATCATTCCTGGGAAAATCAAAGAAGTACTGCCACGGCCTCCCAATCCGCAGCTCCAAAGTGCCACAGACGACATTTCTTTGGAGGGTCCACAAGCTGTACGAGAGCGATAGTACAGGTTATATAATAAGGCCATGATCAGAGGAGCCCAACGGAGAGAAAAGATTAACAGTGTAAGCAGAAGGATTAGTTGTTAGAAAGAGGTCAAGTAAGTTGGAACTCTCTCCAAGGTGGTCAGGGATACGGATAGGGTGCTGTACAAGCTGCTCTAGGTCACTGAGGATAGAAAAGATGTAGGCTTGTTCACCAGTTGGATCAGTGAATGAGAAGAGAGCCAAAGGTGGTGGTGAACATTGAAATCTCCTAGAATGGAGATTTTAGAGAATGGAGAAGTGGATAGAATGTGTTCTATCGTAGAAGTAAGATAGTTAAAGAACTTTGGATAGTCAGTATAATTAGGAGATAAGTAAACAGCACAGATATATTTAGTCAGAGAATGACAGGACAGCCGAAGCCAGAGAGTAGAAAATTCAGAAGAATCAAGTCCAGGAACACGAGAGCAGGATAGATTGTTGTGTACACATATGCAACAGCCAACTTTGGCTTTGAAATGAGAATAGAGAAAGTAGGAGGATACAGAAAAGGGTTTGCTATCAGTTGCCTCAGAGAGTTGAGTTTCAGTGAGGAAGAAAAGGTGAGGTTTAGAGGAGGAGAGTTGGTGCTCAATAGAGAGAAAGTTAGAGGGAAGGCCATGAATGTCACAGAAATGAAGAAGGTGTGAGTCAGACAGTGGTTCCAGGCAGCTCGGATGTCGGATGGTGGGGCTATGTATGGTCCCCCTTCCCAGGGACTCCGAGGCATGGTGTGTGTTCGCCATTTTTGTAAAATTTTTAAAAGGAAGTGTAATGTGTAGCGTGCATGTAGTTTGGTGTTGACAGTTAGAGAAACTTGTATTGGAGAGCATGCTGGCCTACTCTCTGTGTTACTGAGACACTGAAAAAGTTCAGCAAAGGGGGATGGTCGGGAACTAGTCCCAAGGGCTGATGAAATGGGAGCTCCAGCTCTCCCTGTCATCAGCTTTCCATCCACCTTGGGAGTACTGCCCAGCTCGACTGGTGCTACAGTCTACTCTTTAATATTATACTTTATTCGGCTACGGATGTTGATATACCTAGTCATGATCCTCACAGTTTCTCAGCATCAGACGTGAAAGTGCTGACGGAAAGATATTTTAACAAGCACCACATTCTGTACACCGATAATTTTTATTCGGCTCCGGTTTTGACCAAGTATTTGCTTGAATACAGTACTGGGTCCTGTGAAAATGTCCAGGCAAACAGAAAGAATGTCCCTGCATTCCCAGCAAGTACTGAAAAGGAGCCCTTCTTATCAAGAAATGTGGCAACATGTTAACCCTCCTCTCGCATGGCAAGAGATGGGATAAAATATTGTCAACAGTACATAAAGGTGTGTTTGAGGAAACGGGAAAAACAGACTACAGGACCGGGGAATCCATGTTGAAACTAGATGCTATCAATGATTATACATTAATATCAACAAGTGGCTTGTTGATAAATCAGACATGCAAATTGGCGAGGTTGATTGCCTACATAAGACCTGCTGTGGTACAAGAAGGCGTGTTTACACCTTCTTGATATCGCCTTCCTGAATCGTTTCATACTGTTCAATGTGCTCGTAAAGAAACCTCTCTCTCTATGAGAGTTTGAGAGAGAGCTTGCACGCGAACTCCTTGAAGAGTATTCAACTGCACAAGTGCCAGGTGCGAGGAGGGGGATGGAGACAGCACCTACAGCGGATAGGCTAAGTTGTGCAGACTACTTGCGGCAGTACTGGCTCGTAGAGACATGCTGTACCAAAGCAGGTCATCCGGCGTACAGGCGGTGACACGTCTGTAACACCAACAAACGCCATCTCCCAGCATGAAAAGAGACAGCCTACCGATGTGCAGAGTGCAAGTTCCCCTATGCTCTTAATGTAAATACAAGTGTGCACAGGTGTGTAGTTTTTTCTACATAAGGGAAATGTTAGGTATTATAAGTTATATCTAATAAGTGCTATGATATAAGTGTCTTATAGTAAGCTCTACAAGTGCAGTGCAATAAGTGTTACTGTTTACGGTTATTGGTGAAGCAATTATTGGAAGCACCTTGAGTTAGCCTACCTGTTCTATGAGAGAAAACTCCCTGTGAGCGGGCCAGAATAAAAATTACCTGGTTAGCTATAACTAAATTATTTCCCACATTACTCAGAATTGTGCTATGTTAGCATAAGCATATTTGAGATGTGATGTACAAATAATGTAAGTTGTGTGTAACATTTGTAATATTTTCATGATGCCCCTGATTAGTGCAAATCAGTCTGAATTATAGTACACGTAGTTACCTCATACTCAGCCATATTGCATAAAACAGCAACAGCATTTATATACCAAAGTGGAATTATCCATATTCGTGATGTCGAATGCAAATAGAAGTGTCGTAGTAGAGGGAAATTATTATATTTGATGCAAGAAGTGAGTACAGAAAATCAAAGAGCTATTCTTTTCCCACACACCGACGGACCATAGTGGCACTATGAAACTGGCGGAAAACCCTATGGGGAGCCACATGGAGAGGGTGATGACTCATCCTTACAGCAATGAGTACAGAGAAGTGGAAGAGTGAGTGAAAATTTCCGCATTCCTTCCAAGGACGCCCGGGCAGTTTTACAATCACCCCTCAGGTCAGTGCTTCCAATGCTAGCCAGTGAATCCAAGGTCACTACCAGCGGCACACACTCAGAACCAGCCCGCAATACCGCTGGAAACAAGTCGTCTTCAACTGATCCATATTCATCGATGGGACCACCTGGAGACCTCTTGATACTTTTATATGAAAGAGAAAGTGTTGATGAGTCTTATGTACACTTTTTCCCCCCTAGCTATAATAGTTTTTCAAATGTAGGGTTTGAAGTAAGGGTATTTTTTCCAAAATCTCGGAAAATCCCCATAAGGAGGAGTGGACGAGACGACGGCGGCAAACCACCGGCGGATGAGGGAAAGACTGGCCAATACTTGTTTTTTTCTAACTTGGCGTAAGATTGTTATATTTCCATCTTGAATGCTAAGTTATAACAAAAGATGAATACAAGGACTGACCTGCTGGGAGCCATATGCCTCATTTGGGACTTATCAGAGTCCAAAGCGATAGGCCGATAGGCCTCAAATGAACACGATTTTCAAAGGCGTACCAAAACTGTGCCACGAGGTGTAGGTGGATGAAATTTGTATGGGAAATAGAGGTACGTGGCAACTCTCGATACAACCCACGCAATGCCCCATATACGATCAGAATACACGCGCGCGCGCACGGACACCATGGAGTGTGAGTGAAATTAAATTTTCCTTCCATGATGCCGCCAACCCCGCACCAGGGCATCAGGCGCTAGGGGATCTGTGCACACACACACACACACACACACACACACACATACACACACATGAAAGAGAGAGAGATAAAGGGGATCTGCACACACACACACATGAGAGAGAGAGAGAGAGAGAGAGAGAGAGAGAGAGAGAGAGAGAGAGAGAGAGAGAGAGAGAGAGAGAGAGAGAGAGAAAGGGCATTTTTCTGCGTGTGTGTGTGAAAGAGAGAGAGAGAGTTACAAGTAAATTGTATAATAAATGTATGATTTTTTGGCAGTGCGTAAGGTAATTTATTGTAATTTGAGAGAGAGAGAGAGAGAGAGAGAGAGAGAGAGAGAGAGAGAGAGAGAGAGAGAATAAACAAACAACGTCCCTTCCCTTCGAATGACGAGATAAGGGATAACATCGGTCCCTCTTCTTTCTCTAGTTCTCCAATCCCTCCCTCCTCTCTCGGTGAGAGAGAGAGAGAGAGAGATACGATAAAATTGTATAATAAATGTATGCTTTTTCGGCAGTGCATAAGGTAATTTATCGTACTTTGATAGAGAGAGAGAGCGTAAATACTGGAGTGACACAAACAGCGTCCCTTCCTTTCGACTGACGAGATAAGGGATAACATCTGTCCCTTTTCTTTCTCTAGTTCTCCAATCCCTCCCTCCTCTCTCGGACAGAGAGAAAGAGAGAAAGAGAGGGCATTTTTCTGAGGCAGACAGACAGACAGACAGAGAGTTACGAGTAAACTGTGTAATAAATGTATACTTATTCAGCAATCGTGGTTTGAGAGAGAGAGAGAGAGAGGCGGTTGATGATACATTAATCTCGTGATCTTGCCCAAGGCCATGGAAAATATAGGCTATTGGACAATGCCAGTCCTAACCTCAGCACGGGTGGTGGGTTGCTCGCACAACCAGCTGTTCATCTTCTGGTCATTGTT
>JAGKTI010027389.1:0-13276 GCA_018397915.1 Birgus latro | reverse complement strand
TAACGTGCTCGTTGAGAAATCGATGCTTTGCAGTGTTGCTGATACATTGGCAGTGAGGGGAAGATGTGGAAGTTTGTCAGATGATATGATTGTGGTATGCAAAATCAAGCTGAGAGGAGTGAGGTGAACCAAAAGAGAGAGGAGCTGTCAGAGAGAGAGACTGAGAGTTGAGAAACTTAGAATAAAAGAAATGGCAGATGAATACAGGCCAAAGTAGGGGAGGAGTTAGAATCAGTGAATTAGAACGAAATGAATCAGGACAGCCTATGGAAAGTATATACGGATTGCTTAGTTAGGAATGCTAAAGCGGTGTATAGTGTGGCAAGAGTGACAACAATGAAGAAAGGTACAGCATAGTGGGATACAGAGGTTAAGACAGCAGTGGAGGAAATGAGGAAGAAGTGGCTGGAGTGGATACAGCACAGGAGTTCAGTTGAAATAAGAAATTAATCTACTGAGATCAAGATGCACGTAAAGAGACTAGTAGAGGAAAAAGGAGGAGGTAAATAATGATCTAGGAGGAAAATGCAAAGTGCTGTACTCTCAAAAAAGGAAATTATTCTGGAGAGAGGTGTGGAAATATAGAGGTGACAGTGGAATGAAATGTGAAACTGTCAAGGATGTAAGTGGTAGATTATTAATCCATGGGGATGAAGTAAGGACCACATGGAAAAAATATTTTGAAAGTCTGATGAATGAGAATGGAGAGAGCAAAGTGACTGTTATCCTGATTGGATTTGGGGTGTACAGAGAAGGAATGCAGTGCCAGGAAATGTGACACTCACAGAGGTGAAGAACACTGTGAAGCGGCTGAAAAATGGGAAAGCAGTTGGGGTTGATAAGGTGTATGCAGATATGATTACAAGTATTGAAGAAAGTGGAATGACTACTTGTTGGAGATATGTAAGAAGGCATGAATGAGTGAAACTGTGCTATTAAAGTGTAAAAGGGGAGTGACTGTACCCCTGTGCAAAAATAAAGGTGAGCGAAGTGAGTGAAACAACTATCGTGGCATAAGTCTACTGAGTGTTGTAGGAAAGGTACATGGAAGAATTATTACAGAGAAAGTAAGAGAGAGATCAGAAGTCCTAGTGAGTGAAGAACAGGGCTTTGAGAGTGGCAAAGGACGTGTGGACAAAATATTTGCAGTAAGACAGATAATGGAGAAGGCGTGTGAAAAGGACTATAAGGTGTTTATGGCTTTTATGGATCTGGAAAAAGCATACGACAAAGTAGACAGAGAAGGATTGTGGAAGGTTTCGCGCATGTACGGTGTAGAGGTAAGCTGCTAGGTGCCATCAAGAGTTTTTATGATGGTACTGAGGCATGACTGGTTCACAATCAATGTGAGCGTGCGACACAGTTGTGTAACGTCCCCGTTGTTGTTCAATGTATAAGTGGATGGGATGATGAGAGACGTGAAAACACGAGTAATGAACAGAGGGATGGCATTGGTAATGAATGATGATGGATGGAATACATCAAATTTGTTGTATGATGATGCAGCGCTACTTGCAAATACAGGACAAGAGCTTGGTAAACTAGTGCAGAGTTTTGTAGATGTCTGTGAGCATTGTGCCTTGAGAGTAAATGTAGAAAAGAGTAAAGTGATGGTTACTGAGAGAGAAGGTGACTCCCAGTGTGATGTTACAGTGAATGGAGAGAGACTGGAATTGGTGAGAGAGTTCAATTACCTGGGTACAGTGATAGAAAAGAAAGGAAAGCAGATTGACACAAGGAAGGAAAGTAGCTGGTGCTATGATGGCCTTGATAAAAAAACCAGAGACTTGAGTGTTGTAGCTGCATGAGGCTTACATGAAGGAGTGTTAGTGCCAACTTTAACATAATGAAAAGCCAAAGGTAACAGCAGTAGAGACGGGACTGCTGAGAAATGTATGTGGCATACAGAGAGTGGATAGGATATGGAATAATGTGATTCGTGAAAGATGCAGCGTGAGGATGTCTGTGGACACCAGAATTGAAAAGAGTGTACTGAGACGGTTTGGTCATGTGGAGAGAATGGATGACAAAAGAGTAGTGAAAAAGGTATATCTGAGTGAATTTGAATAAGAGAGGAGGCAGCGTAGGCCAAGGGGAAGGTGGAGGGATATGGTGGACGAGTGTGTAAGGAAGAGAGATATGGAAGTTGGTGAGGCTAAGGGACTGACAGGAGTCTGAGCTGGCTGGATGAATTTTATGCAGAGAAGCTCATAACCAGGGATTTGGCACCCCTTTTCAACGTGACAGCGTTCAGATTTACTCTGTCAGGTAGGAACGTAATGTGAAGCTACAGAATGTGGTAAAATTTTTTTGGCCTATTTGATGGAGCCAGGATTCCATTGACTTGAATGATAAGTGAATGGAAGTGTGGCCCAATGAACTGGGCAAACTTAAGCTGTCTGGATGCTGCTACTCCTCACCCTGCCCTAGGGTGGAAAAGGAGGTCTGGATGATGGTGATGATGACAAACACAGGAAAAAAGGCTCTTTTGTTGATAACAATAAATGTGATGATACTCAGTGCTGACAGAGAAGCTCAACTCTTCTTTGAATACACAGTAACATGATTCAGTCTAATGACTATAATCCAAATTTGACAAAATATAAAAGACAAGTTGGCAACTTTCATCAGTATCTGACACAGAGTGATGCAGCTGCCTGTGGTGCATTTGCTTACTCCCACTTCCCATTCACATTATTTGTCAAGTTTCCTATACACCCGGAAACCATTTACTATGCTTGTGGTAACCATGTAACCAAATTTTGGTACCTGGCGGTTTAGTGGGTAACTTTGACGCTCCAATTGAACTGAGCCTGTGAAGGTTTATATCCATGGGATGGTTGAGGTTTATTGCTCATGTAATGCCACTCAGGGATGAGTGAGGCTGGTCACTCTCATCTTAAATGTCAGAGCAAACCTGCCTAGCCCCGGGCTCCCACACTCCTCATGGGGCAATGCAGGACTGGATGACGGTGAATGAATGACTGTAAGTTTATTTGAACTTTGATATATAATCACACCTAATGTAGACATTGCAGCAAGTGGGAGGAAAAAGGACCCAGTATGGTACTCTTTTGATAGAATTCCCAAATTTCCATCTACCTATAGCCCGATGCCCTAATCCCACAAAGAGTGGCCGCAGACAAAACGTCTCTAAGTCGCTCTATCACCCACCATTTGACTGCCCTCCTCCCAGCTCACTCCCCCCTCCCTCATATAACTCTCAACTCCATCCCTCCACCTCATCCTCGGTCTCCTCCTCCCTCCCTCCACTTCACCTACACATACCCTCTTAGTCAGTCTCTCATTCTCCATTCTCTCCACATGTCCAAACCACCTCAGTGTATTTCTCCTAATTTTCTCAGTCACATCCACATCCACCCCACAACATTCTTTCACTTCTTCATTAGTCAACCTGTCCCTCCATGTCACTCCACATGCTACTTTCAGGTAACTCATTTCCAATACTCTCACTCTTGTCTTGTTCCCCTCTAGCAAGGTCCATGCCTCACTTCCAAATGTCAGAGTAGGGATCATAATACTATCATGCAGTGACTTCTTAACTTCCATACTCATCTCCCTACTTCTCATCACTGCTTTCGTGAACCAACAACCTTCTTTCCCAGCTGTACCCTTTCACCCTTTAAGTGAGAAGACTGTAGCACCAGTCGAGCAGGGCAGTACTCCCGAGGAGGATGGAAAGCTGATGACAGGGAGAGCTGGAGCTCCCGTTTCATCAGCCCTCAGGACTTGTTCCTGACCATCCCCCTTTGCTGAACGTTTTCAGTGTTTCAGTAACACAGAAAGTAGACCAACATGCTCTCCAATACAAGTTTCTCTAACTGTCAACACCAAACTACATACATGCTACACACTACACTTCCTTTTCAAAAAATTCTAAAAAACAGCGCACATAAAGCATGCATCGGAGTCCCCGGGGGGGGGGACCATAAATGCCCCCACCATCCGCCCCTCTCCCGGTGACAGCTCTCGGAGCTGACTGGAACCACTGTTTGACTCACTCCTTCTTCATTTCTGTAACATTCGCGGCCTTTCCTCTAACTTTCTCTCTGTTGAGCACCACCTCTTCTCCTCTAAACCTCACCTTCTCTTTCTTTCTGAGACTCAGCTGTCTGAGACAACTGACAGTAAACTCTTTTCTGTGTCCTCCTACTTTCTCTATTCTCATTTCAAAGCCAGGGGTGGCTGTTGCGTATATGTACGGAATGATCTATCTTGCTCTCGTGTTCCTGAACTTGATTCTTCTGAATTCTCTGCTCTCTGGCTTCGGCTCTCCTGTCATTCTCTGACTAAATATGTCTGTGCTGTTTACTTATCTCCTAATTCTACCGACTATCAAAAATTCTTCGACTATCTTACTTCTGCGATGGAGCACATTCTGTCCATTTTTCCTTTCTCTGAAATCTCCATTCTAGGAGATTTCAATGTTCACCACCACCTTTGGCTCTCCTCTCCTTTCACTAATCCACCTGGTGAACAAGCCTACATCTTTTCTATCCTTAATGACCTAGAGCAGCTTGTACAGCGCCCTGGCCGTATCCCTGACCACCTTGGAGAGAGTTCCAACATACTTGACCTTTCCCTAACACCTAATCCTTCTGCTTACACTGTTCATCTTTTCTCTACGTTGGGCTCCTCCGATCATAACCTTATTACCTTAACCTGTCCTACTGCTCCAGTACAGCCTGTGGACCCTCCAAAGAAACGCTGCCTGTGGCACTTTGGAGCTGCAGATTGGGAGGCCCTCAGGCAGTACTTCTTTGATTTTCCTTGGAATAATTATTGCTTCCATGGCCGGGAGCCGTCTGAGTGTGCCCTGTGCATTACAGAGGTTATTCTCTTGGGCATGGAAGCATACATTCCTTTTTCATATCCTCTGACTGATGCAGGAGGGCCTTGGTTTGATCACGCTTGTTCTAATGCTGTCCGCAACAAGAAGGGGGCCTTTGGAAGGTACCGGAGCCGGCCCACCCCTGAATCACATCTTTTTTATATTTCTGCCCGGAATCGTGCTAAGTCTGTTCTTCGCTCTGCTAAAAATAATTTCATCTGTGCTAAATGTTCCCAACTCTCCAACTCGAATTCTTCTCGCTCCTTTTTGCACCTTGCCAAAAACCTTTCTAACAACTTTACCTTATTATCCTTCCCTCCTCTTTTCTACTCTGATGGCTCTGTAGCTATTTCTTCTACTGATAAAGCAGATCTCTTTGCTCAGGCTTTCTCCTCCAGTTCTACCTTAGACGATTCCGGTGCTGTTCCTCCATCACTTCCCCCCTCAGACTTCCTCATGACTGGCATTAAAATTTCTTCAGCAGATGTATTTTCTGCCATCACTGGCCTCAATATTAACAAGGCATATGGGCCTGATGGAGTCCCTCCTGTTGTCCCCAAAAACTGTGCTTCTGTGCTTACACCCTGCCTAGGTAAACTCTTTCGCCTTTGTCTCTCAACTTGTACCTTTCCTTCTTGCTGGAAGTTTGCTCTCATTCAGCCAGTCCCAAAGAAGGGTGACCATTCCCAACCCTCTAACTATCGTCCAATTGCTTTAACATCCTGCGTATCAAAAATTTTCGAATCAGTTCTTAACCGAAAAATTTTAAAGCATCTTGCCTGTCACAACCTTCTTTCTGATCGTCAGTATGGGTTCCGTCAGGGACACTCCACTGGCAATCTTCTCACCTACCTTTCAGACTCCTGGTCATCCTCCTTTCGGGACTTTGGCGAAAGCTTTGCCATTGCACTTGACATCTCAAAGGCTTTCGATCGTGTCTGGCATAAATCTTTGATTTCCAAACTGCCCTCTTACGGTTTCTATCCTTCTATCTGTGCCCTCATCTCTAGCTTCCTTTCTGGTCGTTCTATAGCTGCTGTTGTAGACGGCCATCGTTCTTCTCCTAGACCTATCAACAGTGGTGTTCCTCAGGGCTCTGTCCTATCACCAACTCTCTTTCCTTTATTCATCAATGACCTTCTAAGCTGTACATCTAACCCTATCCACTCATATGCTGATGATTCCACCCTTCACCTTTCCATTCGATTTCCGCAACGTCCATCTCAGCGGTTACTTCAGCAAACAAGGGATGAGGCTATGGCACACCTAATGTCTGACTTGGCTCATATCTCTGATTGGGGTAAAAATAATCTTGTTATTTTTAACGCATCAAAAACTCAGTTCTTACACTTATCAACCCGACAAAATCTTCCTCAGGATTACCCACTAATGTTTAATAATGTCCAGCTAAGTCCTGCATCATCCTTCAAAATGCTAGGGGTTTCATTCTCTCGGGATTTGTCTTGGAAAGAGCATATTACATCTCTTTTGAAATCTGCTTCCAAGAGACAAGCTTTCTTTACCCCTGCACAGATGTTGAACTTGTACACAGGTTTTATTCACCCGTGTATGGAGTACAACTCTCATGTGTGGGGAGGCTCCCCACATGCGGTTCTTCTCAATAGGGTGGAGTCAAAGGCTTTTCGTCTCATTAACTCTCCTCCTCTTACTGATTCCCTTCAACCTTTGTCTCTTCACAGCACTGTTGCTTCTTTATCTCTCTTCTATCGCTACTTCAATGGTCACTGTTCCTCTGAACTGTCTGCTTGCATCCCTCCACCTCTACGACGGGCACGTAGTACCCGTCTAGCAACAAACTCTCATCCCTTTTCTGTCCAACTCTCTAATACAAGAGTTAACCGTTATTCCCAGTCCTTCATTTATGCAACTGGTCAACTCTGGAATGCCTCCCTCTGTCTGTATTCCCTACTTCCTATGATCTCCAATCTTTCAAACGCAGTGTGTCCAGGCATCTCGAAATGAATGGATCTTGAATTTGGCTCTCTTTTGTATTGTTTTTACTTTTTCTTGGAAGGAACAGTATGTGAGCCCATGGCCCTTGGTTCCTTCTTCCTTGCATAAAAAAAAAAAAAAAAACACTTCATCCTCAAAACTTCCATCCTTACTCATCACACTACCCAAGTACTTGAATGCACTCACATTCTCCATATCCTCACCATCCAATCTCACTGTGCATTCTGTGACTTCATTCCTCTCAAACACCATAACTTTACTCATGTTTGCATTAACTTTCAGATTCCTCTTCTTACACACTGTCCCAAATTCATTCACCAAACCTTGCAACTCCCATTCATCTTCACTCAACAATACTGTATCGTCAGCAAACAGCAACACTGGAATCTTCCACACCTCACCCTCATTCATTAGGGCCACCCTCACATCCACTGCCCTACCTTGCACCTCCTTTACAACCCCATCCATGAATATATTAAACAGCCATGGAAACATCACACATCCCTGTTTCAATCCCACAAAGAACTCTCAGCTTACCATCCTCTCCCACCAGAGCCCTAGCTCCCTCGTACATACTCTTCACAGCACTCAACAATTTCCCACCCACTCCATATATTGATACCAAAATATGGTTCACTTAACACTGGCTAAGGTTCAGTACAAGAAAATGTCTTCATAAAAGTAAAAAATAATTGATTTAAATAACAGAAATCCAATTTACCTGGTAAATAAACAAATTATTTTTTTATAAAAAAAAAAATCTGCAATTTTTTCCAACTCTGCCCCTATGATTACCACACACTTCTTTATCCCCTTTTCCTTTGTACAGGGTAATATTCAGCACAGCTATCTTGGCTCTATTAACCCGTCCAGTCCCGTCCTGTTTTTTACCCAGCCTACCCCCAGGTCCCGACCGATTTTCGACTTTTAGTTTTTTGGCTGAAACCTTCGGTTTTGGTGACAAACAGCGAAAATTCATTGTTAAATTGCGATCCTGAGGTAAAAAAATTTTGATACAGGTGTCACTCAACCTTACGTTTTCCTTCTTTTTCAGGGTACCTGGCTAAAGAAAACGAACTATGGAAGGGTTAACTAATTCAAGCCACTTTAAATTACGTATTTATTTCATTTATTTGGTACGAATTTATGTATAATAAAAAGTCTATATTGGTTTTCACACAATAATATAGCCATTTATAAGCATTGTTCACTCACCCAATACCCCAGTATATGGCACCATCCTTTACGACATTACCACCTCATCATATCTGTTTGTTTCTTCCTCTAGCTTCTTTGTTTCTTTCTCCTCCACCTCAGGAATCACTTTCACCGTTAATTTCGTCATTGGAGAGACCGTGGGGCAACATACCTTTACTGGCTAGGTTACTGCTAACAGATGAATTGCCCAGTGTGGGGGGGAGGGGGGAAGGGGGGGTTAGGTGGGGCCAGGCAGTATCCCCGCTTGACAGCAGGTAGAGGAAGGTCTCCCACATATGCCTACCAAAAATCACCCGCGAATGTTGAAAAATGTGCACACAATGGGCCTTGCAATTGTGTGACGTACGATGCACGTCGTTGGGTCTGTCCACGGAAAAAAGCAGCGACATGTATCGTATGTCGTTGGGACTCGGCGGGTTAAAGCAATATCCAGCTAAATTATGCAAAATTCGATGTAGAAACGGGACATAACCAGCAGTCTAGTGCAATATCTAACTATGAGGAGTCTCAACCGGCTCGGTGGTAGCCAATTGGCACCAGAGGAAATCTCGAAACTTGGGAGCCAATGAAAATGCCCATTACGTGTCAGCCAATCAGAATCTGTCGTGAGCATGGCTTATCCGGTGCCCCAAGAATACCGCTGCGCTCTCATTCTTGTCCATGGATATTGCAGAGTCAAGACATGCCAGTCCGCTCCACTCTTCTGACCATGCGGCTGCAAAACCCTGGTGCTTTAACTAAATCTGTGGTGTACTATATTCAAGCTACTGTACTTTATCATATTGCAAAGCCAATGGCCTGTCAGTGCTCATGTCCTAGAGTTCTACTGTGACTGTTAAACTACCCATGCTGTATTGTGTACTACACTGTTTATGAGTGAAAACCCCCCAATACTGTTTCTCCCCATCGATGCCATCACTTAGTGAGTACATACAATAGTACATAACATACAGTATGGTATTACTGTACTGTGTAATTACTGTATTGTTTTTATATGCCTAGTTTTCATCTTATACTCAGGGTAATGTTTTTAGGATAAAAGGTCGAGATGGACGGAATCATAATATCTGGCTCAAAGCCGAATGTTGGGGCAGATATGCAATATCTGGCATTTCATGTTATTCAGCATGGGGCTTTGCTGAATTCTATCTATCTATCTATTGCCAGACGCCTCAATCCCGAACGGGGTGGCCACAAACAAATCGCCTCCATGTCACTCTGTCCCCTGCCATTTCACTACCACGCTCCCAACTCACACACCCCTCTCTCATATACCTCTCCACTCCATCCCTCCATCTCATCCTCGGCCTCCCCCTCCCTCTCGCCCCCTCCACCTCACTCACATACACTCTCCTCGTCAATCTTTCACTCTCCATCCTCTCCACATGCTTTGCTGAATTACAACAGAAAATTGAGAGTTTACTGTACTGTACCACTGTAACATTTAGTCACGGCCCGGAAACCTTATGTTCCGAACATGGATAACTGAGGTTTCACTGTAATATTCTCTTGTATCACAGTTATGCCAACTATACTGATGCTATGGATATAAAAGGAAAAACAAAAGAATATCAGAGTGAAATAGGCAATATAAACAGCTATGGCAGAGGTGTTACAAAGCTTCCTTAAACTATTAGAACATGGCTTTAAGGCTTAGGTAGCTTTCTAGTACCTCTTCTTTTGAAGTTAGTCTTGCAAAGTACGGCTTCATATTTCCCTGTAGGTTACTGATATATTTTCAGTAATGACATACCGGTACGGTAGCGTACACAACATCTAAGAGAATGTTAGCGTATTACATTCAACCTCTGGCAGAATCACTATGAAGAGGATGCACTGATATGGCATAGTGCATTCAACTAATACAGACAGTCTTCAATATAAGCTGAGGTTGTTTTCCAAAAATTACAGCTTTTTCCAGGCATTTGCCATGTAGGAAAAACTGGCAAATATTTTACAAGTATGAAAGGAACAATAGCCAAACTTCAAGTTACAGTGAACTTGACAGCAAAAAAGAATGTAAAATATTGACATATAATGATAACTTACTGTACTTTTACATTTCCATTACAACTTATAAATTCTCAACAGGACTATCCTGATAAACCTAAAATCTTATCACCTTTAAGCTCTTCCCTCCACTCTGCAGCATTCTCATGAAATCTCTTCTCGGCATCTTTCATATCTGGTGCTGGTGTCTGGTCAAGAGACATACGGCAAGGGGTTCTGTATGGAGTTGTTGGGGCTGGGGTGTGAGTCAGAGAGGTGGACTGGCCTGGGGTGTGAGCTTGGATGGATCGTCTTCTTCCAGTGGTAAGAGGTGTGGTAGTGGTGGCAGCCATTTTGACATTCCTGAATCATGCACAGCTGGCTTTAGAAGTTGTTTAAATCATACAAAATATGTTCATATACAAAAGTAGTAATATCAGTTCAATATCATTTACCATTATAAATAATGCTTCAGTTGTTGGATACAATATTTTAACTGTGCAAACTACAATATTATACTACCCATTCCTTGTTAGCCTAAACGTCCCTGCTTTGATAACATTTTAATGCTGCATCGGAACCAGTCACCAATTAATCTAAATGTAATGCAATGCATAAAAAAAAAAAATAATGATAATAATAATTCTAACAAAGAGTATGCTGTATTAAGTACTGTATACACATAACTGCCAATATCAAAAGAAAACTTAGCTGTACAATGATGCCTTGGTTATTGCACATAACTGGTATCGAACATGCCATGTGATAATGGACCTGCATAATAATGAAAGAATAGAGCATACAGGATTTGGGATTTATCCTAACTGGTACCTGGCATCCAAAGTGCAGGCCCATATTTTTTATATTAAGTACAATATACACAAAGCTGCCAATATCAAAAGAAAACTTAGCTGTACAGTGATCCCTTGGTTATTGCACATAACTGGTATCGAACATGCTGCGTAATACTGGAACTGCATGATAATGAAAGCACAGAACCTACAAGATTTGGGATTTATCCTAAATGGTACAAGGCATCCAAAGTGGAGCCCAAATTTTCCATTTTATGACAATTTTGAGTTTAGACCCACTCATTAACTCTCCTCCTCTTACTGGCTTCCTTCAACCTCTGTCTCTTCACCACACTGTTGCATCTTTAACTCTTTTCTATCGCTACTTCATATAGTCACTGCTCCTCTGAACTGTCTGCTAGCATCCCTCCATCTCTACGACGGGTGTGAGCACCCATCTAGCAACAAACTCTCATCCCTTTTCTGTCCAACTCTCTAATGCAAGAGGTAACTGCTACTCCCAGTCCTTCATTTATGCAACAGGACATCTTTGGAACTGTTTCTCTCTGTCTGTATTTCCTACTTCCTATGATCTCCAATCTTTCAAACGCAGTGTGTCCAGGCATCTGGAAAAAAAATAATCTTGAATTTGGCTCTCTTTTGTACTGTCTTTGTTTTTTTCTTGGAAGGAACAGTCTGCAGGCTCCTGGCCTTTGGTTCCTTCTTTCTTGCATAAAAAAAAAAACTACATACATTCTGTTATGGTACATATCAGGAACACATACAGGCATCCTTAGGTTAACAGAAAATGATGAAAATGGCACAATAAGGAAGAAATACAGTACACGTCCTATAATCCAAATGGCAGGGGACCGAGGGTCTTTCGGACTACTGGTTTTTTCAGACTATTGGGAGGGACCTCTGAAAACAAGAAATATGTGCACTCACGATCACTAATTTCTGCCCAGGGGTACCCCCTTCTTACCCCTGTATACCCAGGGAAGAGGGAAGGGGGTGATGAAACGAGCTCCATCCGCCTCTATCGCAGCTCCCTACCCTTCCCCATACCCCCACCCTACCCCCTTCCACCCATCATTCTTAACCCGACATGTCCCAACTGATTTCCAACCTACGATACCACAAAATCCCGAGCATTTTTGGAAAAACAATTTATTGGCTCAAACCTTCACTTTTGGTGAGAAACATCGAAAATTCATAGAGAAATTGTGATCCTGTGCTTAAAACTGTTGATACAGGTGTCATGCAACCTTACGTTTTCCTTCTTTTTCAGGGTACCTGGCTAAAGAAAATGAACTATGGAAGGGTTAACTAATTCAAGCCACTTTCAATTATGTATTTATTTATATACAGTAATCCCTCCAATATCCGTTGTAATAGAGCCAAAGGCATGTCCGAATATTGGTTTTGTCCGGATATTGGTCCTGAAGCTCCAGCACTGGTTTTTCATGCCCCTAACCTAACCTAACCTAAATCAGAAAACTACCTTCCTACCTCCCTAGTGGACATGTATAGCACTTATTTAGGTCCATTTTCACATAAATAATGCACACATAGCATGAATTTATTGAATTTTAACCAAAAAATGATGATTTAGAGGTGAGTGAGTCATAGGAGCTCAGAACTTGCCAGCATAGTATAAGTAAGTATCGGACATGGAAATCATCTTTTCTCACATTTTATGCACTAAATTATTCGATACAAAGCATCAAATACAGTAAATGATGTTAATTGCTACCAGAAAAATGGTTACGTTAGGTTAGGTTAGGTTATGACCGGACATGAAATTCACTGCTTCAACCTTTTTCATAGCTGGTGCACTTAATAACCATGAATGAAAGAATTAAATTAAAAGCAGGAAATTATGATTAACACAATGTTAGGTTAGGTTAGGTTAGGACCGGACATGAAATTCACTGCTTCAACCTTTTTTTTAGCTGTTTTACTTAAGAACCATGCATGGAAAAATTAAATAGCAAGCAGGAAATTATGATTAACATTTAAGGTAATTTTTTAACACATGTACAGCATGATGAAAACAGGTTAGGCATGAAAATCTTTATAGTAACCATAGGTTAGGTTAGGTTAGGACCGGACATGAAATTAACTGCTTCAACCTTTTTTCTAGCTGTTTTACTTAAGAATCATCCATGGGAAAATTAAATTGCAAGCAGGAAATTATGATTAACATTTAGGGTAATTTTTTAACACATGTAGAGCATGATGAAAACAGGTTAGGCATGAAAATCTTTATGGTAACCATAGGTTAGGTTAGGTTAGGACCGGACATGAAATTAACTGCTTCAACCTTTTTTCTAGCTGTCTTACTTAAGAACCATGCATGGAAAAATTAAATTGCAAGCAGGAAACTATGATTAACATTTAGGGTAATTTCTTAACACATTAACAGCATGATGAAAACAGGTTAGGCATG
>JAGKTI010027387.1:0-13276 GCA_018397915.1 Birgus latro | reverse complement strand
AGAGAGAGAGAGAGAGAGAGAGAGAGAGAGAGAGAGAGAGTGAGTTTGTCTGCCAGTCTGTCCTCTATGGATATCAAGGGGAATGAATATGAAACACTTTTAACAGCTCTGACAGGTGTAACTTCTTAAAATTAATTTAAATTTTTTAAACGTGTACATTACATAGGCTCAAGTGGCTCCTCTGATGGCCAAGATTATAGTTAATCAGAAATACTCAAGTCAACGTGGTGGAAAGATGGCAGCCAAATTCCGTTGAATTTCTTCTCCAATCATATTATTAGCTACAGAGGGTCGGATGGGTGGGTAAACTGACTGGTGGGATGAGTGGGCAGTGTTGGTAGGTGGGGGGGTAGTGAGAAAATAGGTCCATGGCAGGAATAGGTCCATGGAGAATGTAACCCTGGGGAAATGGGCCCAAGAATAAAATGGGAACCCGGGGGTCTTCTCCCACAAGGAGTGGCCATCCAGTGTCCCAGGTAATGCACGAGCATAGGGTTTTACCCAGGCAACGCCGGGTACCTCTTCCAGTTTTTTTTTTTTTTATCATTGTGGATATCACCCAGTGACTTACAAGAGGAAAACTCTTGTCGTATAAATGACTGAAGCCTAATCATACATCAGCTAAAGCCTAATCGTTTATCATTTAATCTTAATCGTATTGCAGTTGAAGTTTAAATGATTGAGATCAAATGATATACAGTTAAGATGAAGCTTAGTCGTAGATCAGTTGAAACCTAATCATACATCAATTGAAGCCTACTCGTAAATCAGTTGATGCATAATTGTATAACAGATTAAGCCTAATCATATACGAGTTAATGCCTAGTAGTAAATCAGTTGATATCTAATCGTATATTAGTTGAATTGTATATCACTTGTTGCCAAATCGTATATCAGATGAAGGCTACTTGTATATCACATGAAGCCAAATCATATATCAGTTGAAGCCCCATTATACATCAGTTGATGCTGAGTGGTATATCATTTAATGCCTAGTCGTATATCATTTGTAGTCTAACCGAATATCAGTTGAGGGCTAATCAGCCCTAATCGAATCAGTTGAGGCGTAATTGCACAGTTGTTGACTCGTCATCGTATGTTACCTGAGGCTTAATCGTATATCACTGAAGTCTAATCGTATATCAATTGAAGACTAATCGTATATCGGTATGCTTTAAGAGGTAAGGAGCCGAATCACAGCTGTGTTCACGATCTGGTGCCGAATCACAGCTTTGTTCTCGATCTGGTGCCGAATATGTTCACGATCTGGTGCCGAATCACGGCTGTGTACAATCTGGTGCCGAATCACAGCTGTGTTCACGATCTGGTGCCATGTTTATCTGTTTCTGCTGTACACACACAAAAATATATATATATATTCGTTTGGCCATTGGGAAAGGATGGAGAATGAGAGATTGACCATGGAACGGGTGACCAAAGATGGGATGGGGGGACTGAATGGAGATACTGTATGTATGAGAGAGGGGAAAGCTGGACGGAGGGCAGGTAAATGGAATTGGACAGGGAGACGTAGAAGGCGATTTGTTTGTGGCCAACAGTCCCTGGATTAAGGCGTCTGGCAATAGATGGATAGGGAGTATAATCCTTTTTTAAAGGTAAATTGTTGCTCTATGTAACTAGATGATTGTATAAGTAAATTATTACTCAACAGTAATAGGTTAAGTATTTACTTGAGTGGGTAAAATTTAACTTGCAAAACAGAGTTTTATAAGTGTTTCTTCATATAAGTTAAATGTCATTGGATATGTAAATTTTCTCTTTCTACAGGTATACATAATTTACTTGACAAACCTGAGGATAAGTCACTTACTTCATAAACTTTGAAGGGAAGAGATGGGTGGTGGGTGCAAGAACAAGGCCTCTGTCAGCAGTCCAGGTGGCCACTCGTTGTGGCTGCGTAGATGAATCACTGTACGGCAACGACGAGTACAGATTCACTCTGAAAACATCAACAAAAGTAACGCCTTAAGAAATCAAATGAAGACCACTTGTATTAATAACACTAGCAACAGCAGCAAAAACTAGCAAAGGCGACAGTAATGATGATGTTGATAATGATGATACATTGGTTTCTTAATCAGCTTCTTCACTCTTAGTACTCCCTACACCACACACTTCTCAGTTTTACCATGCAGAGAGAAATCACATGAAAAGGCAAACCTCAGCATAGTTCATTCCCCACTCTAATGTCAACAGTACTTTCCAACATCTTTTTTCTCTATAATTCAGTCAAGCACCTTTGATCATTCTTACCAGTCTTAGAGCATTACGTATACTTGTGCAATTCTTTGTGCTTAAAATATTATAACAATTAATCCTAATAAACAACCTTCAGTCAGTGTCCGTTGTCCGTCTTCCTTTCCACTCGAGAACAGCCTGTTACATTATTTTCACAGGGCCATTGTGCACTTCCTCGTTTATGTTTGCTATCACAAAACCCTGTAAGTTCTGGGTGATCATTCCACCTAGTTGATCCCCAAACCTGTCCTTCTCTTCACCTACAGTAGTGCCAGGTGTAGCTGCAGTGATCAGTACCACTTTCACCGAATTATGGTTGAACTTGACATAATATACACTGTGATTATTTTTATGCTTTAGCAATCATTCTTTACTCTTTACTAGTCATCATTCTTTAATAAAGCAACTCCTTCATTCCACAGACGCATGCAAGTAACTTACACACTTCACACCCTCGCGCTATATATGATGAAATAATGATAGGTGAAGCTTTTTTAGTGTTCCTATGATTATTACGCAACTATTGCACGTTTATAGTAGTTACTTCCTGACAGTCAGGAAGACTTCCATCCCCGCCCATGAGGCGTCTTCCTGGGGTCGTTTTTAAGGAAATCCCCCTGGTGTAGACATCAGCCACCAATCCAAGAAATTTCTGTGTGATGGCAAGCTGTTCTTCGTTGCTTATTTGAAAGGGCATTTTGGTGCTCAAAACACAGGCTTGCCGCAATAAGCTGTTCTGGGTGTTTGTAATGCACCATGAACTGATAAGTTGTTGGCATGCACTGCCTTGGTGCTCAATACACATCACACACAGATAGCCAGCTATGTTGGCTCAGTTACGAATGGTGGCTAATTGGCCGCAGGCTCCCCTCTCTCTGTGTCTCACGTACGCGCTCTCTGATGCCACGACAAATCTCGTAACTCCTGAAGGGTTTTCTCTGTGCGTTTTCTTAGAATTTCCCCCACTGCGTTCGCCACTGATTCTTCATACACTCCACTTCGCTCGCATTTATTCCTGAAACACCTATCTATTCCATTTACTTTATACTGGCAATGTCAGACTACCGTTGTTTCACCCTTTAGTCAGTACAATAAGTAAGTCGTCATGAACCGTAAAAAAAAAAAAAAGATAGAACAGGTATGAAGTCCGGAAGTTGGATGTCCTGAGCCGACGGGAGGCCGGTAGATTTACAGTTCGGGGGGCACAATTAGCCAGAGGAATATCGAGATTAGCGGCGCGGCTGTTGGCTGCCACGGTGACGACACGGCTGTTGACGCTAGGCAGCAGAGATTTGTTGAAGAAGGGGTGACACTCTTCAACCGTCTTTAAAAAAAGAGAGAGAGAGAGAAAAAAAAAGACCTTAAAGTGAATAGTGTTTAATAATTTTTTGAATGCGACGTTTTTTGGCGCATCCACAGTCGTGTGCAAAATTTGGTGGAAAACAACTGTGTGGGAGCAGCTGTGGCCCCCCCCCCTCTCTCTCTCTCATGTGCGCATGCTCTCTGATGCCACGCTGCTCTCACCGGAAATGGTCGACCTCGGGAATCGTTGTCATCACGTGAACATGGACACACTTGCTCAAGCTATTGCGTCAGAAAAAATGGAAAACAGAAAGATGTAAAGATAAATTTGAAAATTGCCTCGGTGGTTAGCCACAAATCCGGCCTCCTATGGGCAGTTCTGGCCATCCCGGCCTCGAGGCCATAACAGTAGTGGCCTCAAAATGGTCTCGGAGGCCAATGCCACCATGTCTATATTCTTCCCCATGCTAAGTTACCTTGTACCCCAATTTTAAGCCTCTTGGGGCTCCGGTATGGCCGGCTGTAAAACTTTTATAATGTACAGCATACAGTGATTGAGAAGTTTAGTAGTGTAGATTTAACAAAATTAATACAACCTGCCTGAATAGCAGTTTCAGGTAACTAGCCAAGTGTTAAAAATGCCGAAAAACCAGGAAAATTCTTGTGTGAGGTATGGCGGTACAGTTTCTTAATCAGTGCGACTTACTCAAAATTTCTGAAGGCTAAAGGTGATTTCTGAAAGAAAAAAAAATCAAACAGGGTACCCAGGTGACAAAACCCTTGTAATGAAGGGGTTAATACCGGATTAAAAAGATTACCTGAATGTTGTCAGATCGTCGTTGATACTGGCGATGAGTGAGTCAGTGCGAGAGAATGTCTTGTGAAGGTGATGGAGGGTGTGGAGGCGGTGGAGAGGGAGGTGAGTGAAGGCAAGCAGCCTCGTTGTCTGAATCATCAGCAGGTGAGCTTTGAAGGAAGACTCGGCAAAAGTGGACAGGAAGTGTGGATCGTCACTCACCACCACCACAGTCATGCACCAAACCACATCCCTCAGCTGTAAATGACACCAGTTTAATAAGGAAGTTGTTCAGAGCTTCTGATATCACGTTGTTTTTATTGGCTGTTAATTTTCTGTTTTATAGCAATCAAGTTTCACACTGTATATGAAGGGTTTTCAAGTGTATTTCAAAACTATAAACGTTTTGCACTTCGACTTCTTAACCAGTTGAATTTGGAAACCACTTTGTTCAAAATGTCCTCATGCCACTTGCAGAAGAACTAAGCATTATACAGTCACAGTAACTAAAGCTGACCCAACTACTACTGTTCTACTGTGCCCTTTCTGCCAGCACGTCATAGAGGGGTGGTATCGCTTTGAAATTTTTGGGTTTTAGAAGGAAAGACGGGCTTAAGTTAATGGTGAAAGACGAGGAAGGAGTTAAAAAGTGCTGGCAAAAAGATCTATCAATCTATCTATCGATTTATAGCCGGACGCTTTTATTCGCAAGAGGCGGCCACAAACAAATCTCCTCCAGTCGCCCTGTCCTCTTCCATTTCGTTGCCATTCCTCCAACTTACACCCCCTCTCTCACATACCTCTCTACTCAATCCCTCCATCTCATCCTCAGTCTCATCCTCCCTCGCCCCCAACGTCGCTTCCATACACTTTCCTAGTTAGTCTTTCACCATCCTCGCCATATGGCCACGCCACCCTAATGTATTTCTCCTAACTCTTTCTATCACATCCAGATCGACAACACAACGTCCCTTCACTTCATTTGCCAGTCTGTCTCTCCATGTAACTCTTAATGCTCCTCTCAGAATACTAATTTCCACTGCTCTCACTCTTGACTTGTGTCCTTCCAACAAGGACCCGGCTTCACATCCATTCGTTAGAGCAGAGACCACAATAATGTCATGCAGCGAGTTTTTTGCTTCCATGCTCACTTACTGCTGTCAGAGAATAAGCAACCTTTATTCTCTGCTGTATCATTTCAAGCACTTAATCCTCTAAACCTCCATCCTCACTCATCACACTTCCCAAGTACTTAAATGCACTCACAGTTTCCATTTCCTGACTATCCAGCCACACTGCCTAGGTAAACTATTTCACCTCTGTCTTCTAACTTATACTCTTCCTTCTGCCTGAAAGTTCTACTCTCATTCACTGTCCTAATGAAGGGTGACCATTCCCAGCCCACTTACCATCGCTCAATTCCTTTAACATCCTGTATTTCTAAAGTTTTTGAATCTATTCTTAACACAAAAAAATTAAAGCATTTTTACTCCCACAACCTTCTAATCATCGGTATGGGTTCCGACAGGGATGCTTCACAGACGATCTTCTAATCTAACTTTCAGACTCATAGTCATCTTTCTTTCGGGAGAATTTGCCATTGCACTTGACATCTCAAAGGCTGTCGATCGAGTCTGGCAGAAATCTTTAATATCCAAACTGCTCTCTTACGGTTTCTATCCTTCTATCTGCGCCTTCATCTCTAGCTTCCTTTCTGACCGTTCTATAGCTGTTGCTTTAGACGGCTACTGTTTGTTTGACAGAGCCATCAGAAGTGGTGTTCCACAGGGCTCTGCCCTATCACCAACCCTCTTCCTCCTATTCATCAGTGACTTTATAAGCTGTATATCTAATCCTATCAACTCATATGCTGATGACTCCACTTTTCACCTTTCCATTCGCTTCTCTGATTGCCCATCTCAGCAGTTACTTCAACAAACAAAAGATGAGACCATGGGTCACCTAATGCTTGACTTGGCTTATATCTCTGATTGGGGTAAAAATAATCTTGTTTTTTTCGATGCATCAAAAACTCATTTCTTACATCTTTCAACCCGACAAAATCTTCATCAGGAGTATCCTCCAATTTTTAACAATATCCAACTCTGGAGCATCTTTGTTTCTTTTCTATCGTTACTTCAATGGTCATTGCTCCTCTGAACTTTCTTGTTGCATCCCTCCATCATCATGGAGAGCGTGTCACACCCATCTAGCCGCAAGCTTTCATCCATTTCCTATCCATCTCTCTAATGCAAAAGCTAACCGTTACTCCCAGTCCTTCATGTATGCAAAAGGTCAGCTCAGGAACTGTCTCCCTCTTTCTGCATATCCTACTGCGCGTCATTCAAATGCACTGTGTCCAAGCATCTCGAAATGAACTGATCTTGGAAACGGCTCCGTTATCTTGTTTTTGCTTTTACTTGAAGGGAACAGTCTTTCTGACTTCTGGCCTTTGGTTCTTTCTTTCTTGCATAAAAAACTGTGCATTCAGTGACACCATTTCTTTCGAAGACCACAACTTTACTTTTCCTTTCAGTCACCTTTAAATTTAGTTCTACCAAACTCATTCACCAAGCCTTCCAGTAATGGGGTTGGGGGGTGACGCCTCATTCATGGCCTTTCTTCTTCCTTTCTGTTATTAAGATATATGAATTGTCACCATCCACTATGGGGTAACAGTGTAGTCAACCGCCGGGAGGTTTTGCTGGCCTCTTTAGTGGAAGATGAGGAGTTGGGCATTTTAAACTCCAATAAAATTACATTATTATATAGCTAGACTGGGACTTTTACTGCCATTGATTTGTCCTTATGTTCAGCTGATGCTGTTTTAGATTTTCCCTGGGATGTGTTGCCAGACCTATATGGCAGTGACCATTTTCCATTAATCTTAACTGATAGTGCAGGTGGACCTCAGCCTCGACTTCCTGGCTGGCTTCTAGATAAGGCTGACTCTCAGTGAATTTGGCTGCCTTACTGAGGCGGTGCCCTATTTCACTGACGTGTTGCACTCAGCAGCCGTATTATCTATTCCAAGAACGAGGGGTCAATTTCCTAAACGTCCAGTTCCTTATTGGAACTCTGAGTGCTGTTCAGCAGTGAGAGCCAAACGAGTCACGTTCTCTCGACTTTGTCATAACTGTGGGGATCATCAGTATTTGATGGTGTTTAGGAGGGCATGAGCTCATATGAGGCGAATATTAAATGGGGCCAGAAATTCATTATGAAGGGTTATATTTCCTCCATTAGTTAGAGGACTTCAATAACTCAAGTGTGGAACCGTGTTAAGAAAATTTCAGGAAAATTCACTATTCCCTCCCCTCCCTGGTGGAACTGTGGCTGATCTTTTCGCTGTTGCAGAGCTCCTTGATGATCATTTTGCCGGTGTGTCACAGAAGGATGCAGATTCGCCTTCAGCTTGTCAGCGTCAGCACCAAGAGTCTCGTGGTCTCAGTTTTGCCTTTTCTGGGGGAGAACATTATAATGTCCCCCTTTTCCATTTCTGGACTCCAGGCAGCTCGATCGCAGTGCTACGATTCTTCTCCTGGCTGTGATGATAATCCTTATTCATTTCTATGTCACCTCTCTCATAATTCCATTTTGTTTTTCCTGTCATTATTTAATAAGATCTTGTGTTCTTGTGAGTTTCAGGCTTGTTGGGGCATTAGAGTAGTTATTCCCATTTCCAGACCAGGTAAGGACCACATACAGGCGTCGAATTATCGACCCATTTCTCTAACTTCTTGTATACATAAAGTTCTGGAAAAGATGGTTAGTGTTAGGCTTGCGTGGTTTTTGGAGAGAGGTGTTTTCTTATCCCCTGTCCAGTATGGTTTTCGAAAAATGCGATCCACCTCTGATGCACCACTGTCATTGAAATCTTCTGTCTGTGAAGCTTTCTCCACTAACCAACAGCTGGTCACGGTCTTCTTCGATAAAGAAAAGGCATATTCTCTTCATGAATTTGGTGTTCGTGGGTGCTTGCCTATTTTTTTTCAGCAGTTTTTATCTAACTGTTACTTAGTCCGTGTGGGAGGAGTGCTTACTAATGCCCGTGCACTAGAAGATAGAGTACCCGCAGGAGAGAATCCTTAGTGTTACTCTGTTTGCTGTGGCCATCAACAGCATAATGAGTGTACTTCCTGATGGTGGACGAGTCTCTATATACAGTATGTCGATGACCTCTCAGTTTCTTCCACCTCATCTGGAATGTCTCTGATAGAAAGTTGCAGCTTGCGCTTAACAGAATTTCTGACTGGGCAGTCTCGTGGCTTCCCTTTTTCTTTAAGAAAGACAGTGACTATGCATTTTTGTCGTTTTCAGGGGGTTCACCCAGACCCTGACTTTTATCTCTATGGCCTGAGAATATCCTGTGTGGAAGAGATGCGGTTTCTGGATCGTCATTTTGATATACTGTATGACTAACATGGGTTCCTCATATTCGTTCTGTTAAGGTGGCTTGTCTAAAAGCTTTGAGTCTTTTGAAGGTTTTGGCTCATGCCTCTTGGGGTGCTGACCATCAGACCCTCCTCCTCTTGCATTGGTTTCATATTCTGTTTTAACTTGAATATGGGTGTGAGGCCTACTCCTCTGCAACAGATACCCGTCTCCGTTTGTTAAATTCTGTGCATCATGCTGGTGTACGTCTGGCAATTAGGGCATTCAGGTCATCCCCGATGTCAAGTTTATTGGTGGATGCTTGTGTGCCTCCCTTGGATTTGCACTGCCAGTCGTTGTTGATGAGGTGTTTGTATCGTCTTCAATGCGTTCCGGACTTAATTTCTCTTGCCATCGTCTTCCACGATTCTCAATCTTCTGTTTATGAAACCCGACCTAGTTTCGTGACGTTCTTTGGTTACAAGGGCCGGTCTGTATGTTATCCATCTCTTTCCCGAGAGTGACAGTTTGTCCACATCGGATCCCAAGGGTGGGTTTATGTCAACTCCCTCATGTGACATTTTGTAGGCCTGTTGTTGGTAAAAAGGGCTTACTTACCTCTCAAGTGTCCATTTCTTTTTAGAACATGCATCCATTGATGAGGGTTCTGTCCCTGACCTATACTGAGGAGCCTACTGGAGGAAGCTTTGGTGTTGTCTTCCCTTTCTTTAATAAAGGCGGCAGCCTTCCTGGTATTACTTCATTGTATACGGCGGAATTTACTGCGATTATTTATGATCTTAAAATCATTTTTACTCTCACCCCACCTGTTTTTGTAATTTTAGTGACTCCTGTAGTGCTCTGTCTGCATTGGAGTATTTTAATGCATCCCATCCACTGGTTTTATCAATTTTAGAGTGGCGTTCTGTCCTTGGCCGTAGTGTCCGTCATGTGGATTCTGTTGGGTTCTCACACATGTTGGTGTGGTGGACAATGAGAGGTCAGATACACTAGCCAAAGCTGCGTCTTCTTGACAGCCCCCAGCGGACTACCTGCGCCCTGCTTCTGATGTAACATCTTACCAGCAGTATGCGATTCATAGCCTACATTTTGGCAAAGACACTGGGATGGTGTTGCTTATACTGAGCTAAAAGAAATCGTTCAGAGAGTGGTTGTGCTAAGGGTTCTTCCCTTCATGTCTCGACGATTGGAGGTGGCTCTTGACAGGCTTCGCATTGGACACTCTCGGCTTGCACATGGGTTCCTGATGATTGGTGGGACTCATCTGTATTATGATGACTGCCTTGTTCCCCTTACTGTCCATGACTTACTGGTTGAGTGTCCTAGTCTGGGGGACCTACGTCAGATATTCCTCCATAGGCATAAGGGGCAGATGGGGCCTACTCTCAGTCCTCGATGCTTGGTGGAGCCTCCGGCAATTTTATTGATGTTTTTAGTTTTCTTCAGGAGGGGCCTCCTTCCACTTTTATAAGTAACTGATATATTATAAACTATTCTTTTGTTATTTTCGATGTTTAATTTCTACTAACGGCTATAACTCAATGTATAGCTACCTAAAAATGGTACTCCGTTTTTAGGGTAGCTCTACATTGAGTGGCACGCCAAATGATTTCCTGTAAACTAGGAAAGCATTTACAACACTGGGTGGTAACCTTATAACCAACCAAAACATGTTCCCTACGTGACAACAAGTGGGTTGGTGGAGGGTTAGTGCCCCTTCCTGGAAAACAACTAACTAAAAATATTAACAAGAAGCCTCGGACCAGGACTGACCAAAAGGTGACGACTAAGGACCGAACAAAGGACATTGTACGGATAGGTACATGGAATTTAAGGGGTGCAAATGATGAGGTGAAGGAAAGAGAGATTGTCCAAGTGCTTGAGGGTGCGAAAGTGGATGTATGTGGATTAAATGAAACTAAATGGATAGGTGAGAGAGTGAGAGAACAGGAGTATGGATGGAGTATATGCGCGGAAGTAGGTGAGAATGAGAGGGCAAATGAAGGAGCGTGTATTGTTGTGAGTAACAGACTGAAGGAGATTATAAGAGAGAATGAATCAGTATGCACAAGGATTGTGCGGGTAAGACTGAAAGTTGGACTACAAATGTGGGCAATTGTGTGCATGCGCCAATGCAAGATCATGCAAGCAGAGTGAGAGAAACTTTTGGACAAATGTGGAAGAGTGCATGGAAAAGTTTGAAAGGAATGAGAGAGTTTTTTTGACTGGAGATATGAATGAAAAAGTAGGGAATGTGAAGGTGGATGGAGTAGTTGGTGAGGGGGTGTGACTTCAGCGATGGATGAGAATGGTAGTGCTTTAGTGGACATTTGTAGCGGGAGGGGGGGTTGGTGATAGCCAACACCCTCTTCAGGCACAAAATTATCATTAGGTATATGTGGCGAGTGATGAGAAGGGTGAGTGGTAAACTGAATGAACGGAAGGCAATGATTGATTGTGTGTGTGGATGAAAGGATCAGAAGAATCAATCCAAGTGAAATGGGAAATAGAAAAAGGGAAGGACAGGAGGAAGCAGTTCATACAAGGAGGGTGAAAAGATTACAAGAGGATGGAGAAAAGGATGAATATAAGAGGGAAGTGGAGGAGCGACTGAGTAAATATACGTTGGGGCACACTGGGGACGTGGAATGTGTATGCAAGGTATTCACAGAAGAAATCTGTGCAACATGGGAGGTGGTGTGTGGGGTGAAGAGAAGACGGAACGGGGTGAAGGGAACAGCATGGTGGAATTAAGGAGTGAAAGAGGCTGTGGGACAAAAGAAGAAAGCATACAGTGAGTGGATGAGAAACAGGGGCGTGGAAGAAGTTAAGAGACGGAAGAGAGAGTTATATGTAGAGAAGAAGAGAGAGGTGAAAAGATTAGTAAGAGAGAGTAAGAAGAGAGTGGATGAGGAATTTGGAACGAATTTGAATGTAAAGTGGAGGGAATGTAAGAAAATGTTCTGGAAAGAGATAAAGAGAGTTAGACAGGGTGCCAAAAATGTTAGTTGGAGAGTGAGAGGTAAAAATGGTAAATGACTAGAGGAGAAGGGAGAAAATTGAGCAGATGGAGGTAACACTTTAAGGCATTACTGAACAAAGAGAATGAAAATAATGCGAGTATAAGTGGCTGGGGGATGGTTGGAAGAAGGAGGGATGTGAGAGGAGAGGAACAAATCAGTAGGATGGAAGTTGTGGAAGTAATGAAGACTTTAAAATGGGGAAAGCCCCGGGAATTGATGAAGTGTGTTGTGAAATACTGAAGCACGGGGGGAGAGATAGGAGTAGAATGGATGAGGAAAATGTGCAGATTGGCCCGGACGGTTGGAAGTCAGGTATAATTATTCACCTTTACAAAGGAAAAGGGGAAACAGAAGTGTGTTGTAATCAAAGGGGCATTTGTATTCTTACTGTAATAGGAAAAGTATAAGGTAGGATACTTACTGACAGAGTTAGGGAAATAACAGAGGAATTAGTTGGAGAAGAACAAGGAGGATTTAAGAATTGAAGAGGTTGTGAAGATCAGATATTCATTCTTAGATCTTTAGTGGAAAAGTTTCTAGAGAAGGGAAAGAAGTTGTTTGCACCCTTCATGGATTTGGAGAAAGCATATTGCAGGGTGGATAGACAAGAATTGTGGAAAGTGTTAAGAATATATGGAGAAGATGGGAAGTTGTTGAATGCCGTGTATGAGTGTGTTAAGGCTGCAGTGCGTGTGGATAGTGAACTGAGTGAATTTTTCTATTTGAAGATTGGATTGAAACAGGGATGTGTCATGTTTCCATGGTTATTCAGTCTGTATATGGATGGGGTTATAAAAGAGAAACAAGGTAGGGCAGTGGATGTTGAGCGGCCCTAGTGAGAGAGGGCAGTGTTTGGAAACTCCCTCTACTGTTGTTTGCAGATGATGCTGTGTTGTTAAGTGAAGAGAAAGGGGAGCTGCGAGACTTGGTGGATGAGTTTGGGAGAGTGTGTAAGAAACGGAATCTAAAGGTGAATGTAGGGAAGAGTAAATTTATTGTCTTTGAGAGAAGTGAAGTCACTGAATGTACAGTGAGGTTGGATGAGGAGGAAATGGAAACTGTGGGTGCATTTAAGTAGTGTGATGATTAAGGATGTAAGTATAGAGGGTGAAGTGCTTGAAAGCGAACAACAAGGAAGAAAGGTTGTTGGTTCCTTGAAAACAGTGATAAGAAACAGGGAAGTGAGCATGGAGGTGAAAAAGTTACTACTTGACAGAATTGTGATACCAACTGTAACGTATGTAAGTGGAGCTTGGACCTTGTTGGAGGGACATAAGACAAGAGTGAGAGCAGCGGAAATGAGTTATTTGAGAGGAGCATGTGGAGTCACATGAAGAGACAGACTTACAAAGAAGGAAGTGAAGAAGCATTGTGGTGTGGATGTGGATGTGATAGGAAGCGTTAGGAGAAACACACTGATGTGGTTTGGCCATGTAGAGAGGATGGAGAGTGAGAAGCTGATGAGGAGAGTGTACGAGTATGTGAGTGAAGTGGAGGGGGG
>JAGKTI010027386.1:531-13276 GCA_018397915.1 Birgus latro | reverse complement strand
AGAGAGAGAGAGAGAGAGAGAGAGAGAGAGAGAGAGTTTATTTTTTACCTCCTTGCTCACTCCTACCATCATCGTTGAGTATCTTGAGTATTAATGCCTCCATGATTCTCTCTCTCTCTCTCTCTCTCTCTCTCTCTCTCTCTCTCTCTGCAAGAAAATCTTTAAAACGTTTCCTGACAAGAACTTTCAACCCCTCCCCCCACTAAGCTGTCTCACTCTCTCTGCAAAATATCAAAACATCTTAAACTTACAAGAATTTTCCCACCACAAGCATGCATTCACTTGGTTCCGCTCTCTCTCTCACTCTCTCCCTTTAAGCAAACAGTTTACCCAGCATCCAACAAAGGCGAGAGAGAGAGAGAGAGAGAGAGAGAGAGAGAGAGAGAGAGAGAGAGAGAGAGAGAGAGAGAGAGAGAGAGAGGCATGAGGATTACACACGCAGGGCCTCCAGTCGTGTCTCCTCAGGCGGCCCAATCACTATCATTACCCCGCCTATCCGTCCAATCAGTGGGCAGGATCGTACCCAATCCATCCACCTCGTCCAAACCACTCCATTGACCCTCAGTTACAGTCCTTAAGCTCCGCCATAACTGAGCTGTATTTGTGTTGCGATGGACTGGTGTATTTGTATTGCGCGCAAGTTACTGGCATTTCGTCAGAAGGAAAGTAACTCATCCAATCCATCCACCTCGTCCCTAACGCCTCTCTTTAAGCACAGTTACACTCTGGAATAACTGGGGTGTATTTGTGCTGTGATGGACTGGTGTCTTTGTATCGTGGGGAAGTTACTGGTGTTTCTCCCGTTTGTCTATCCTATCAGACGGAAAATAACAACCAATCCATCCACCTTGCCCTCACTACCCTTACAGACCACAACAAAGGAACTACATTTGCGATTTGAAGGACTGGAGGGTAACGTACATGACAGATTTAATGGTATTTTATCGGCAAATCTGTTCAGTCGGAAGGATAATGTTGTGCCTAGTTCATGTATCTTGCCACAACTTTTTTTTTTTTAAATTCCCAGGTACAGTGATTATAGGAAAAAAAAATGTTGCTAGAATACATTTGTTTCAGTGAGATGTCGAGATATTAAAGCCTTTTTTTTTTGGGGAGGGGGAAGGAAAATTATTATTCTCAGTCCCATCAGTCATTCTACTGCCCATATTTACATTAAGTTCAGTGATTGGCTAGAACAGAAAATTAGTCTCATTTTCCTGTCTACCAATCCATTTGCAATAGGAAAATTTTATACCGGTATCCAGTCCATACATCTTGCCCCAGTCATAAAAAAATTTGAGGTGTTACTCCTGTTAATATGTCCAGTGAAAGAAAACAATGTACCCAATCCATGAATCTTGCCCCATCCACTTCTTTACCTCCAATTACAAACATCACAATCTGTAGTAGCTGGCCCAGAGGAGAGTATTTGTCTTGGATGGAATGTAGTGTCTCAGTTCAAGCATATCTCTCCAATCAGTGTGTAAAATCGTACTCAATGCATCCACCCTGCCCCAGCCACTCCATTGTCGCAGTTAAAAGCATCACAAAGTATCAAATAACCCGCCATTCTGAGCTGAAGAAGACTGGTGCTCTGATCATACTTATCTACCCAATCGGTGAGAATTAACTTATCCAACCCGGCCATCTCGCTCCAGCCACTCCTCTGCCCACCATTTACAGTTCAACCTGACCAAAATAATCACTTCTTTTGTTCTGGGTGAGACATGCATTTGTTTAACAAGGATTTAGGACCACATTTTAAAACTAAGATTGAAAATGGGAAATCAAACACCCAATTTCTGACTAATGTTTGTGGGGTGCACATGATAATTACGTTTTATTGGCTTGCGTCCCATTTTACACAGAACCAGTTAAAACATGACATACTGAGACCCACATATTCTATCTAAATATGCTTAAAAACTGATGTGCAAAATTGCAGCTGGACCTTTGCTATTATTCTTGGCTATATCTCCAGTCAGTGAGTTAAATCGTACCCAATCCATCCACCATCCCTCAATCACTCCCTTCTCCCAGTTACAATCACTAAAATTGCCACCTAACTAGCCATTCTGTGCTGGAAAAGATTGGTGCATTTATTTTTGACAGGATTCGGTGGTGTACCCTTTTTACCTTGACATGGCCCAGAGGTTCATCTTTCTGCAGCTTATTCCACGTAACTGAGTGGCAGAAAAAGGCAATGCTATGGCTGGCTCTGCAACCTTTCCACAGCACTTCTTTGTGACTAGCATCATATTCCTATTTTCATCTTTTGCTAGAGCTCAGTATGCAAGATGGAGCGATGGCAATTTTAGGCTAAGTTAGAGTAAACGAGATACAATACTTCTGCATGTCTGGCCAATCAGTAAATCAAATCGTCAATCTATCCACCTTGCCCCAACCACTCCTTCTCCCCCAGTTACAATCCTCCCAGTCCACGGTAATTGGTCTGGACTGGGCTAATTACACGGGTCTGAAGCGCCTATTTTGTCTGATATTTACTGGCCTCGTGTCGCTGTTTGAGTGTAAGGGAGTCTGGTATTTGAGGTTGCTTGGAGGTGGGTGCGTGAACTGTGTCTGTGGCTACTTGTGCATCCCTCCCTGCACGAAGAAGAGGAGGAGAAGAAGATGACGAAAGAAGAAGACGAAAATGAAGAAAGATGATGAAGATGAAGATGATGATGATGATGAAGATGAAGAAAGAAGACGAGGAAAGAAGAAGAAAATGATGATGAAGATGAAGAAAATGATGATGAAGATGAATAAAAAGAAGAGGAGGAGGAGGAGGAGGAGGATGTTAGGAAGTTTGATGTGATGGCAGTGATGTTTACGAATGCAATGGTGCAAATGATAATGATGTGATGGTGATTTATGTTAATACCTAAATAACTTGATAATAACCTAACCTAACGATAACCCATTTACCCCAGAATTAACCCCTTGCATCAGGCGACGTCTTCTACTGAGTAATTCTTGCTACTTCCCGACGATTTTATTCAGCTTTGAGATCTGTGCTGAAAACGTAAATGAGCTCCTGGCCTTTGGTTCCTTCTTCTTTGCATAAAAACAATATAGGCTTTCCAGTTCTAAAAACTTTACTAACAGAATAAGTACGTCCAATGGCAGTGAGAATTAAGTGTAAAACAAACTTCCTCTGACTCAAGGATCCGCATTCTCGTCGGGTATGGAAGCTCCCTAACAACTCTTCCTTAGCGAATTATTTTTTTGGATATGAAGGAAGCCAGCAATAAATGTCATCGCATTGAAGAGATTTAAAAAAAGGGAGGGGGTGGGGGCTTACGTCTGAGGATCGCACGGTTAGGTTGGAGGAAACTTCATTACTTTCGTAGCACTGATAAGCAAAACATTAAATATTTGACCGCAGCAATTTTTTACTCTATCACGAAGGATTTCAAAACCTGATATGGCGAAATGCATGGGAAATAACTCACATATTACCTCATCAATGAGAAACCAGTCATCATCACAACTGCCACACAAATTAAGTACAGAGGAACAGAAATTCATTGCGTTACTTACCATATCGAAGGACGGAAGGAACTGGGAGGCAAGGATGAAGATACACAAGCGACCTATTGTATTCCTTGGCCTTCGTGGTTGTTCTATTTGTTGCACTTCATGATTGCACTGTTGGGCAGAGCGTCAGGATGGGTTTCTAGGGACCAGGGTTCGACTCTCACATAAGTTTTGACTACTCCTTTTCTCTCTCTCTCTCCTTTTTATTTATGTTCGATTTTCGTTCCTTAGATAACCCATTATCTACAAGGGGTTTCTGTGAGCTCAGTAAATCCGTTTTGTTGCTAGTCGGAAAGTTTTTGGTCAAAATGTTAGTGAAGCGTAAGTTGCACCCCCTTCCCCCTGACTGCATTCAAAAAACAAATATCAACGACACTATGGGATTGTACTGCAGAGACCAACATTTTGATTTTAAACTTCCTTTACCTGAATTCCACTGTTCGCTAGTCTGTTTTCGAACTTTTCTGTAGTTTTCTATCGTTTTCCTGCCACCTTTTCTTGCACACTAAATTAAGTTCCATTACACTACTACTACTACTGTATATGACTAATGGCACCGTTGTATGTATGTACCGACTGCTCACAAAAGAATGACCTGATAACGACTGAGTGAAGTTGAAGCACACTGTGTGCCGTAACTATTTTCACACAAATCAATTTAGGCATCAGCACACAACCGTACACATGACCACAGTTACCAGGGTCGGTACTTTTAAAACACTGACTGCGTCATAGGGCGAAAGTCTGTCCTCAATTCACAGGAGCGTGTCATTTTTAATCTTGCGTTACCTTGCAACTTAAAAAACGCAACTTTGTAGTAGTGACGACTGCTTGTGAGTTTATCTAGCGTACTGTTTGAATTCTCCACGCTGCTGTTGGCGGAGGTGGCGCCGTGGCGTTTGTTTACAGGATGGTGTGGTGAGGCAACATGTCTTCGTCCACAATAAAAGATATTGGTAAATAAATAATTCCTAAAACTTGACATCATTCAGTTAACTTTTCGCCGAAAACATTTTAGAAAAATATCAAAGTAATTTTAGATTTTTTTTTACCTCTTTGCTCTGCTCTTTTTTTTTTTTTTTTTTTTTTTTTAATTTTCATAACAGCTACGTCTGCAACTTGGGATTTCCGACCTAACAGTCTCGACTTTACGATGAACTGCTCCTAAAGTTTCACATTTCTGACTTTCACCTAACTGTGATGTAGGTTTTATAAGTACGGTCTATGTCAGGCCTGCCTGCCTTCCTGCCTGCCTTCCTTTTGTGTAAGAGCGGGAGGATGAGTGCTGGGGCTTTTATCGGCAGCGGCAGATTTGTTCACACTGGTCACTTCTGTGATTATCTACATGTACATAATTATTCGCGTTACCTCGAGCGTTTCTTTTTGTTCATCTTTCTTGTATAATTAATCTCTCCGAGTCGAAAGCCATAGCATCCACCCACGCACCGACGTCACTAGATTTTCGTGGAAAAAAAGTCACAGTCTCATCGCCATCACACTATGTTTATAGATTCAATCTTTCACCAAATCACTTCGTATTCCTAAAATTTGTCGTCGTCATCATTATCACCCACATTATCCCTTCACAAATCAAGAAACAGGAGTAACAAAATTACATATTATTTTCACTAATTTCACAGGCAATCACAGTTTTTACTCACTCCAACTGTATTTTCATCTATTATTTTGTCATTCATAAGCCAAAGAACAAAAGTGTTTCCTTGTGTAGCTGTGAGCTCGGCCACAGCTAAGTGCATTCATGAATTCATAAAATCTCTCACTGCACGTCATCAAAACAAACACTATAAACGTCTGATTATTGCCAGAATTACCATCGCCAAATGTTTACACTCTTTCCCAACTCTGAGAATACCCACGGTCACATAAAGTATCATAATTATGCGTAAAATCACCAATAAACACTAATAATCGGCTTAAGAAAATTCGAGTAATGCTCTCCTACACTGGCTTGATGCTTACTGCCGTGATACTTGGCTTCCTGGTGCACGGTGTCGGAATATAAAGACTCGAAGCTCGCGGATGATCCCTGTGTCTTTTTGTGATGATGGTGAACACGGGGAAGTTGCCATGTATTGCGCCCTACTGAGGTCCTGCTGCCTTAGTGTGGGAGACTATTTTATCACTCCAAGACATACACTGCTCAATGATTTCCCACTAAACCGAACTTGCCGTGAATATACTGTATGGCAAAACTGAAACTGCTTGTATTCTATAAATCTCTCTTAATGACGATATTTGGTACTTTTATCCCGGAACGTCAATCAGGCGGTGGAGTTTGTAAATCGACGTCAAGAGAATTAAACATCCACTATGAGCTCGTTTTCACAGCCTTACTGACGAAACATTTCCTTCACCATTTGCTGTTACTAAAATTGCTTATTCATCCTTCTACCCTATTTCCCAGGGTATTTGGGCTAGTGCTGAATGGTAAATAAAGAATCTAAATAATAAATACACTTCATAATCATCATTAGCGCAAATTTTTCCTCTCAGCCTCTTCACTTTAAGTTACTGTGCTGCACCTCCGCCAGACGTACGAATATTTACATACGTTACCACTCCATCTCTTTCCGTCTGCCTCTTTCTCTCACTCCATCTCTACCCTGCCACTTTGCTGTCTACATAATTTCACTTAATCGCTGACACTGATGACGGCATTTTGTGTCAAGTTCAGTCATCATCCCCGCATTATTAAATAACTCGGCATTATACTTAAATTGGCGAGATGCAGTGATTGTAATGACTCACACGAGCACTACGTGGTTCAAATGAGTCGAAAGAAACGACGAAGCTTCACTGATTCACAACGACAACTGACGAGATATGGGAAGACCGTAACACCTGCCTCCTGACATGACACCACAGTACACATGCGCGATAGCTAACATGGGGGCGTAAAAGGCTAAATGGAAGAGGTTCGGTCCCCCTCTCTGACCCCCCAATGTTTATAAATCTCCTCACAGCGTGCATACCTTGTCATGGTTGGTAAAAACTGAGCTTGGAATTCAGAACTAGCGAGGATAATTTGTTGGATTATGCACACTGTGGGGTAGGGCGGATGCGACTATGGGCTTTTGATAAGCCTTTTTTGATTTTTATTTTTTTCACTCCTTAAGTACAGTGACATTTCGACATTTACTTTACTCTTGGTACTTCCAGGCTATGTAGTTCAGCTTAGAGGAGTGAGACTTTACGTGATGGAGGGGTTGGACATAGCATCTTATTACCTCTTCACGGCCAGAGGTCCATCCAGTGTTGAAAAGCAATTGCCAGGTGGTAGGTTAGTTACAGGATAATGGCGCCATCATAGTCACGGGGATAATTCACTAAGCATTATGTAAGGAATGAGACTGATTATACTTGCCGATTTTTTTGTATAATCTTCGTCGAATATCACTGCTGAAGTCTCATTAGTCTGACCACCGATGAGAGTCCAGACTTTTCATCTTATTCCTCTCTCTCTCTCTCTCTCTCTCTCTCTCTCTCTCTCTCTCTGTCCCGTAACCAGTTCCCCAAGATATTTGTTTTGTTTCAGTCTTGTAACCCAACTCGATTTCATTTACTGAGCTTAGAGGAGGAAATTTCTGAGCTGGAGGATTATAGTTTTGTGTGGTTCACCTGAGACAAAAGAAGAAAATAGTGACCATGAAACGAAATTATAAAACGTCATTATTTTGTAACACTTATTCCCTTAACAGAGTGACGTCGATTTTACTTTATTCTTTCTACTGCCCGACGATTTTACGCATCCAAAGAGGAACGTTCTGTGGGGGAGGGATAAAAGTATAGCATTCATTACCCCCTTCATTACTAAAGGCTTATACCAAGTTGGGCCAAAAGGTGCTGTGTTGGTGAATGGAGGAAGACTGGATAATAGTGGAAGAGTTTAAATATTTTGGTGCAGTGACAGAAGAGAGGTGCATGTGTGAAGGAAGTGGAGAGTAGAGTGGCTCAAGGAAGTTAGGAGGCTGGTGCAACAGAAGCCTAGATAAAGAACAGAAGTCTGAGTAGGGGGGCTGCAAGGTATGTTAGTGCCAGGTACGAGACTACGGATTTACGTCATGAATATCAAAAGCCAAGACTGTGAGCTGTAGAAATGGGAGCATCAAGGAACGCATATGGGCTGCGTAGACTGGGCAGGAATCATAAAAGATGTGGAATAAGGAACTCAGTTGACGAAAGGGTGGAAAAGGAAGTGCTTAGAGGGTATGGATATAAATAGTGTAGTGAAAGGGTAAAATTATGAGATATTTTAAGGGTTGGAGGTGTGGTGGTGGGCCAAGAAGAGGATGAGTGAATAATGAATGTGTGAATAATCGAAGTATGAGAGTTTAGGAAGCGAAGGAAGTGACAGACATGGATGGACGAAGAATGTACGGAATACTATCATGAGTAACATTCTTTTCTTTTTCTTTTTTTCCTCTTTTCCTTTTATTAACATGACAGCCAATGGAATAACCATCTCAAAGCACGTGATGAAAAGCAGAATCATGTGGGGCCGAGTCTGGAGGCTTTAAATGAGGTGTGGATGGATTGTAAAACTTGCATACAGAATTTCTATCACCATATCACACGCAGACCAAGACGATTTAAACCCTCTGGAGGCAGCATGAAAAAACTGTAAACAAATGTAGTCGTCCTGAAAGGTTAAGCTGCATGAAATCGTCTAGAAGAAAAAATAGCCAGTTACATAAGACATCCTGGTGCTGAAGAGGTAACCATTTAACCTCAGCAGACGATTTACGTACTAAAGGCGACGCAAACCTCTTCACTGCAATGGGGGAATCATTTACTTTATTCTTGGTATCTCCAGACAATTTTGGTAATCTCAGAAGGTATTTTTTTAAAGTGAGGGATTATGTACTGTTTACACTAACTTCTTTTACTTACACGAGGCTCCCTAAAGCTGAATAAAATCGTCTAGGGATAGTAAGCTTCAAACACACACACACACACACACACACACACACAGAGAGAGAGAGAGAGAGAGAGAGAGAGAGAGAGAGAGAGAGAGAGAGAGCGAGAGAGAGAGAGAGAGAGAGAGAGAGAGAGAGAGAGAGAGAGAGAGAGAGAGATTATCTGAACTCAGGGATTAAAAGAAGAAAAAATATGTAAACGAAGGTGATGATAGAGATTGTATATAACCTTTTTACTGCCTCCACTCACCTTCGTCTTCGTCCCCAGGAAGCTTACGTTTTTACACAAGACAGTCCATTTGGGGAGGCAAAAGTGTACCCAAATGAAGCAGTGAGCCAAGCCGAACCCGCCCCTGTGTCCCTCGATGACAGGTAGTTGATATCGGGACCTTTAGAGCCGAAATAAAGGCCGTTCCGAAGTTACCGCCACGACCACGGGAGTCTGCCCACCCCTCACCTGTAATCACCATCATTGTCTCGCGTCGGTTGAAGGAGGAGTGGGAGGGTCTTGGAGTGGCAAATATCTGACAAGTGAAAGGCCTTGGTCCGTACTCCTGTCGCGTGAGGAAGCTCCCTAACACTTTTTCTTAAGTGGTTTAGTTTGTTTATTACACCTGTCACTGTCCTCCTCTTTGTCACCTAAATCCATCTAATATCCCCATACTCTGCATAAATAACGTACAGACGAATATTACCCAGTCATATCCAAAATAAATCGCTAAGGAAAAGGTGTTGGGGAGCCTCCTTACCCTACGAGAATACGGGTCCTTGGCAGCTATAGTCCAAAAACAAAATTCCACACTGATATACTCTATTATTTACCTTTTTCTTTTTTGCGAGACCGTGTACTTTTTTATTTTTTTATTTTCGTTTTTTTACTCTACTTCCATCCCATTCAGATCACTATCATCTTCGCATGTCAGTCCAAGAGGAGTGGGAGGGTCCCGGAGTGGCAGATATTTTGATAAGTGAAAACTTTTGACTATTATAAATTGTTTTTTCTCATTCCACACTCATATATTAGATGTGTTTATTTCCTGTCTCCTCACCCCATCCTTAAGTGTGAAAAAGAGGTCAGGGAAATGATGAATGATTTACTGCTTTGTTATGTTTAGATAAGCTTTTCAACTCCCACCCCATTAAGGCCACTTGATAAGAATACATGGCGATACTTACGGCATATGCGTGAATCTGGTTTACTAAATTAAGTCAGATTAGTTTCCTATCTGACCTCTAATCACTCATCAGCTCTAGTTATCGTTACTCTTATATTCACGTATAAAAATAATAACTAAAGGCTCTGAAGTACATTTAAGTTACGTTACATTTCTGCTCCACTGCTATGAACTAAATTGGTTAGTTTAAGTACTGTAATTAAACTACTTTACAACAAGCATCATCTACTTATGTGGTTACAGAATGAATAGAGGCTGCCGAATTCTGACTGGCGCAATTTTCCCTCAACGTTGCAATATTTGTGAGTTTAGTTAGTTGGATTAAGTTACGTAGTTTCATATCTAGTTTACAGCAACCACCATCCTTGATAGATAATACTGTCACATTGCTGAAGACAGGAATGGAATGGAATGGAGGTGTATGGATGTGAATGGCAGTGTTAAGAGCTTGCTGGTTCAGTCACTAGATATCTCCAAACTAATTTTTTCTGCTTAGGGGTGTTTCTTTTTTTTTTTTAGTTGAAAGATAAGATATAGGCTTCGGTAACCTTATCACTGCTCTATGGCTCTCCTAAACCGTGTGTAAGGATGAGGTTTTTACGTGTTTATGTTTGCCGTTTAGCTCTCACACTTATATTAACTAGCTTTTGTGTTTTTTCCCCATTGCCTACACACACACACACACACACACACACCTATCATCTCCAGTCTCTTTCACATTCTCCTTCCCCACCTCACTCCATCAAGCACCTCACTTCTGTTGACCCTCCACTATTACCCCGTCAACACAATAGCTCAGTTCCCCCTTAATCTGTCGGTATTCTCACCCCTTTCCCTCCCCCCCTACCCCCCTCCCCTCTCCCCCATCTCCCTGCAAGACTGACAACCGATAATCTTCGCACCGGAATCGTAAGAAGTGCCAGGTATTACGAAAACGGGACGAAAGGGGCTGAAATCTGTTTGAGTGAGCGAAATCTGCAGGCGTATTCGTAAAAGATCTTAGCGAAAAAACTGTCAACATCTCACTCCGTACCATCTCTCCATCACACACCTTCTCACATCTCGCTCCACACCATCTCTCCACAGACTCTCTCACATCTCACTCCACACCATTTCTCAACAGCAGTGAATTCAAGCCAGGCATAATTCTGGCTTGTCAAATTTTTCACTTTATCACGTTCATAAGCTGACGTATTTTCTTTTCTTCATTTTTGGAGGGTTTCCAGACGATTTCTTTATATTAGGATAGATTTTTGAACTGCAGGGGTTAAAGGTAGCCTTCATAAATCTCCCGTAACCTGGAAACTACGTCATCGGAGTGGAGCAGTTGACATTTAATTTATTTGGATTTTGAAGTCTTTGGCAGCTGTATAAGAATTAATATTAGGCATACATAAAAGGGCATTAAACACCTCTTGGACTTCGAAAAAAGGTTTAAAAATGCAACTCCTGGTTTCGCTCGGTGTGGGAAACTGTCGTGGTGGTTTCGATGCTTCATTTTCCCGGCGGTATCTTACGGGGTTAACAAGACGGCGGCCACGACCAGGAAATGGCCAAGTCGGACATTTTGGGTACTGAAACATTCAACTTTTCAACTTTCCAATAAACAGGAGATCGAATTTAGGACTGTTAGATTACTTCGGGAGCCTAATTCAACCTTCTCTACCACAGTCATCCTTTAAAACCTTAAATTAGAACACAGAACTAAGGAAATATGGAGGATCTGAGACACAAAATGGCGTCACTTGGCCCCCTATCTCACCCGCCTCCTGGTGTGTACCCTCTGCGGTCGCCACAATAACAGGTATTACGCCGCCGAAAAAAAAAAAAAAAAAAAAAAAAAAGATGGTCGACGCGGAGACCCAAACACACCCGCAAGTACGCAAAATTAGCTGAAAGATGACGAGGAAACGTAAAAATTACCCGCAAACAGTGGGCATTAAGGACATAACGTTTTTTATTTACTACCGTCATCTTTCTTTCCACTTGCTTTTCCTCTCTCTCTCTCTCTCTCTCTCTCTCTCTCCACGAGTTCCTGTTCTAAATTAAACAACCCTCTACTCACTTCTCACTCACATTTCACTCACACCCTAACTCTCTTTTCTCACCTGCTCATTTGCCTCTCGCTCTCATTATCTCACATTTTCTTTCTTCTGTTTTTCCTTCTCTCTGTTCATCCTTGCCTCACTCTACGCACACTACTCTCACTCTGCTNTCGCTTTCCCTCTCTCTCTCTCTCTCTCTCTCTCTCTCTCCACGAGTTCCTGTTCTAAATTAAACAACCCTCTACTCACTTCTCACTCACATTTCACTCACACCCTAACTCTCTTTTCTCACCTGCTCACTTGCCTCTCGGTCTGATTATCTTGTATTTTCTTTCTTCTGTTTTTCCTTCCCTCTGTTCATCTTTGCCTCACTCTACGCACACTACTCTCACTCTGCTCACTATCTTCTCACTGTAATGGCTTCACGCTTATTCCGCTTTCACACTAACTTTCTTACTCATTCTGCTCACTCTTATCTCAATCTTCAAACACACACACACACACACCTCTTGCTCAACTCACTCTGCGCTCATTCTAACCGTACCCCAAACACATTTTACTCACTCACTTATCCGATTATTACGATACACTCTCCAGTCTCACATCCAACTAACTGTGTATTCCTGCTATTGCCATATGATTATATTGAGCTTAGGATAAACTTTTGGAACTAGAGGGGTCAAAAACATCTCTTAAAAATCTCTTCAGTCCTGACCTTTTTATTATTATTATTATTATTATTATTATTATTATTATTATTATTATTATTATTATTTTCATTACTTCTAGATTTTTATTTTCTTTTATGCCCTCCACATGACCTTACTGAGCTTTAGAGCAGACTTCCAGGAGTGAAGGGATAACTGAAGACCACATTTAACTTTTGCAATTTCGAACACCTCTTTAAAGCTTATTACAATCCTCTGGCACGAGCAAGGGTAAAACAGAAAACAAACCACCGGAGTGAAGGGGTTAAGTTCTTTACACGTTCTTAGCACGTTCCCTTAAGCTAAAAAAAAAAAAAAAAAAAAAAAAAAAAAAAAAAAAA
>JAGKTI010027385.1:0-13278 GCA_018397915.1 Birgus latro | reverse complement strand
CCAATGCCCACTTGACCCTAGCCAACGCATGACCAGCCGATTGACCTGGTCGGGCCCAACCAGGCCGCCCGTCTGGCCAGAATAAGGGACCAAAGAGGTGTATTGCTAGCTGCAGGGCGCATCGTGCAGCATCGCTCAACCTCCAGGACTCCCGTCTCCCAGCATTACGGGACGCCACGCACGGCAAACACGTGGGGAGGCGACAGTCCAGCCCTAGATGGCAAGTGGGCAGGAACTAACATCACCAGCAGGCCTCCTCCACTAGTGATGTAGGGGGTGCTTGGTCCACGAGGGCGACAAATGCCGAACCCTACAAAGGTAGGCAAGCCCCCAAAGTAGGTGGCACCGCCAACCACATTTCAAGCCCCGCCACCACGTCAAGGTGACCCCCTGCAGCGGGGTCCTGTATGATGGAAGAGGGACAAAAAGGCCTATGGCAATAACAGGGTAGCGTGAGTATAATATATGAGAGCGTGGATCTTATAGATGAAACATATCTTGCGGGCCACTCGGTCTTATGTATACTCCCCAGAGGATTTATACCAAACACATTCTAATAAAGTATACTTATCTATATTGTTAACCTTAAATTACACAGAATGAATAGAATAACGAACAAGAATTAATTACTTGAACTTAGTAAAGCAGTTTCTCCGATACACCAGAATATCTGAGAGAATGGAAGCTCTATTCTACACAGTTTTTAGATCACCTGACTCACCTAACACAGTGCATGAGAGTTCGCTCAACCCGACTGTGTCATAGAAAACCACATCAACAGGGGAAACTCCCATAAGCCACGGTCTCATGACTCGCAGTGATACCCAGTTACAACGTGTTACACAGTTTACTCCAATTTTAAAGAAATCATCCCTATTTTACCTGGGTTTTCACCACTTAACATATCTAGGTAAATAATCATAAGACCAGAATAATACAGAATGCAATCTCAGCATACACAGCGCTCTGCAGGACGAGGTATTACACCACTCCGCTTCTCACGCACTTATAACCAAAATTTTACACTACACGAATAATAAGCTTACTAAGGTGGACCCAACGACTTTGACAATACTGAGAATTGAAAGGGACTAAATGGAAAAAGTGTAAGGGCTTTCGGGCACTAGATGCTGTGACTCTCGACACACTAGCCGGGCACTAGACTCCATGACCCAGCGTCGCTTGACGACACAACTTATCTGCAACGTCCACCCACAACGATGTTTAACTCGAGAGTCATAAGGCATTGACAATATTAACAGACACTTACTTTAAATATAGTTAGAACGACAACTAATTATGATAACGTATAAGGGAGAAATACCGTGAATTCTCGGAACATTACCTGCAACGTCCACCCATAACGATGTTTAACTCGAGAGTGATGCCTAGTGGGCAGAAAGCAAGCTGCATCCCCTAACACCCGCTACGTTTTCACTACCCGGTACTGACTTCAAACAATTACGCTATAGTCTACGTGTTATATCATCGTTCAAGAATCTGCAACAAAGGAGCTTACGCATTACTCTACTTATAAAAAATGACATGATGATTTAAATTTTGTGGTAATAACATAGGTCCAACAATCTACAACGATGCCTAAAATCACGCATTGATACAATTTCTCTTTGTTTCGCCCACGGCGCTAACCAACAACTGAGGTCTGTGTCAAAAAAATTAATTTCGCGGTTAACTATAACAATAATCAATAGTCAGGCTTTACTTAAGTTCTTAGGCAACATTATTTAGTACAACAAGACGACTAACACAAGCTCAACTACAAAATTCTAAATTCTAGGTATAAATATGACTCATCGCTAATTTAAGTTTCAAATATACTTTCTACTCCACTTTATCGAAACCAGACGTGAATTTGCACGTCCACTCGTCCATTTGCTTCCCTACTACCCTCTAACTAAAATCAAGCCCAAAAAATGAATTACAAAGTCCACTTCAGATACTTTACAACATCTTAACACGGTCCAGAATTCACACTTATCACGTACATAACCTAACGTAAATTACATACATTATATACTTACACTATACTTATACTAACTTATATTACTCTTATACTATTTATATCATATACAAGAAAAATGGCATTACACCTGCACTACTGTGACATTTACCTAAGCTGAATAAAACCGTGTGGCTGCAGGAAGAATAAACCAAATGTGCTCTGGCCGAAGGGAATAATATAAACATACGTTGTATAAATAATATAGGAGAGAGTATCAACTGTACATATTAAAAAAAAAATTGCAAGGAAGCAGTGCAAGGGAGCCACTTAGCTTCTCAGCCCAATGATATATTATTGTTCCATTACAACTGCCGTCAGAACGACTTTTATTCCTCTTAGGAGAGTACCTCCCTTCCCCAGTAGTGAAGTTTACTCAGGCAAAATCTATCTCTTTCAGTTGGAAATGTCACACTTAAGCTGCATAAAAGCCTGAAGCGTGGGCGAGTAAATACGAAAGACGAGTGAAAGGGCTAACCGAGGAGAGGCACGGTACACCCAGGCATCGAGAACTGACTCCCATTTACCAAAGACGTTCAGGTGTCGGCTAATTTACACTTCAATGCCCGCCCAGTATTCACGGCTTCAGCATAACTCCTCTGCACTGTAAACTTTCTAAGGGATTCCAAGTTGGCCTTCTCAGATAATCTCCTCCACGTTTTTAACTTTGGAACTGAGTGGGTGTAAGTTCACGTGTAGGAACTCGGCCACTAAGCTGGCGTTTTTTTTTTTTTTTTAATAAATATAGTACGATGACGTACTGTTTAATTTTATTCTTACTATATTTAGTCAGCTTCATTTATCTTTGGAGAGATTTTGAAGAAAATAGTTCCGATTAAGTAAGAAATCGGTAGGTGGTGGCGACCATCATCCACTCACGATGTAGTGCTGCCTACTTCTTCCTTAGCCTTTATCATTCTTTTCCTGTGCTTGCCCTCCTATCTTCCTATTTCTCCCATTTTTCCTGTAACTTCTTATTGCTTTTCTTTCCTTTATAGGTGGCTTTACATTGAGTGACAAGCCAAATGGTTTCCTGTAAGCCAAGAAACCATTTACAGCGCTGGGTGGTAACCATATAACCAAAGCATACGTGCTCCCTACGTGTCAACAGGTGGATTGGTGGAGGGTTAGTGCCCCTCCCTGTAAAACTAATAACTCAAAGTCAAATGGCCACCCCTTACGGGATTGTGGCGTCTGGCAATAGATAGATAGACAGGAGTAAGAAATAAATACAAAATACGTCATCTGGACATGGTTACGGTGGCTGCAGGCTGAAGTTAACCATTCCTTTTGGGGGACAGAGAGGGACTGAGGGATGCTTGTATAACCAGGCAGCTTCAGTTTCACCCTCCGGTCATATCAGTGCCACCCCTTGAAGGGATCCCTCTCCAGCGCCAGTCTTGCCTAAGCTTAATGTAACTGTCTGGAGACAGCAAAAATACCCTTTCCCCCCCCCCCCCCCTACCCCCGCTTCCTAAAAAAAAAAGAATGTCGTCGAGCTGAAGGAGTTAATTAGAACAAAACAATTAATGAAGAGTCTTAGCTGCATCTCGCGGAGAAATTTCCTTTCGTTTTAATACTCATGATATCAGGTAATTATAAAGACACATCCAATTTCTCTATGTTTATACTTTTTCTTTTCATATGTTCTGTCTGTCTGTCTGTCTCTCTCTTTGTCTGTCTGTCTCTTTCTCTCTCTACCTACCTACCTGCCCCTCCTTCCAAGCACAACACTGTCACTGCCACACCATCTCTTGACACATAATTACTACAGCGAGTCACTTTACTGGAATCATTTGATCTTGCCAGCTAACATCCGTATTCTTAGCTTTAAAAGCTTCACTTCTGTTGCCGAGGGACGCCTTCACGTGGTGATACTGATATAACTGGGTGATTCCGCTGCCTGGTTACACAAACATCTCTTAGTTCCCTCCTGTCCTACCAACGGAGAATAGTGCAGAAGAAGGGCAACTTCAGCCTGCAGACCACCGGGTTCACATTTCAGATGAGCCTAAGGCCACAGCAGCAGCACCAACAGCATTAGTAACAACATCAACAAGAACAGCATCTTCATTCCGATTATGCACTGTTTAGATCGTTGTTGCTATATCTCCCTACGACTGTATTTAGGTTGGAAGAGACTTTTTAAACTGTAGGGCTGGAAGTTACCGTAATTAATCCTTTCACTGCCGAGATACTTCTGAGTAAAAATCCTCTGGCAGCAAGAATGCAAATAGCCAATGGATTAATGGGTCTCATCGCTGAGTGGAAAGCAGCTTTCCTCTTTGTTTAACAGTGATCTCTACAGCATGTGAACGAAAACGAATTTGGCCTTTCTGTATCATTGTTCTGATCATATATAACAGTCTTGGGTGTTCCGCATGGGTTTGACCCAAAAAATTTACTGTCTCTCATGCTGTAGTCCCTTATTTTCGATGACCTATTTTAACCTTTTGTTGTTGCTCCGACCAAACAATTTTATTAAATGCAGGAGCATCTTTTGATGAGTTTCTGTTGGTCTGTATGACTAGCGTTTTTCGGAAATGAGTTGCTGCACACCAGTAGATTTTCGCAAAGTCCCAAATTAAGGCCCGGATGGTCCTGCATCTGTCTATTACTATTGTATTTGTTTAGTATAGGAAAGACCTCTTGTATTAAAGGGATTAATGAAGTTTATATCAGACTCCATAGTTCGACCAGCCTCTCCTAAGCCACATAAAAGATCATTAAGGAAGCAACAACAGGATGAACAAGTATGAAAATGCTGGACAAATGTGGAAGCTTCAGGGATTCGCTTAAGCTCCCGGGCGTGAGGCGGGTGCTTCAGGGCCATAATGTCATTGTTAAAGTTGCAGAAGCCTTGGGAGTAAAGTGCTTGGCTAATGAAAAACGATTACTGTAATAGACTTATGTAGTTCACCTTCTAGACATGTTCTCGCGTCTAAAAATACGAGACTGAATGAATCTCGATTGTTATTAGTGGGATGGGAGGTGCATATGTGGTCAGCATTCGCGAGGAAAGTCGCCTATCAGTATGTAGCATTTCCTTATACTGTTGTCTTATATTTTCCTCACTAACCCCTACAGCAAGAAGGCACCATTTATATTTTATTGTTGTTATTAGATTTTTTTTTTTTTTTTTTTTCGCGTGGGAGGGACTTTTACAACTAGATTAATTTGATGTAGCTTTCATAAACCCTTTCACTACTAAAGATCTCTCCAAGGTTTAAAACTATCTGCTGGAGGAGTGATAAAAATAAATCATCATCATCATATAATAAGTATATAAATAACATAATTGTGGTAGTCTAGGGCCTTAAAAATGAGCATCACTAAAGTCATCGGGTGTGTGGCGCCTTCATTCTGAATACGCTTAACGAGTGGCTTCCGGACAGACTCAGTTCTAGAGATGCCTCTGCATCTTAAAATATCTGTTCAGCCCACCTTTGGCTGTCTTGTCTTCAGCAATACCGCTTCCACCTTCGACCCTCCTGGGAGCTGTATTCTGGTTAATTTAACATGGTCACTACCATGTCTCAGTTTATGTTCGTTTTGTCATCTCCACACAGTTGTATTCAGCTTTGCAGAGGCATTTCTTGCTGCAGGGTAACGGTGCATTGTTCATTATTACATGGGGGGTCTCGTAGGTTGAATAAAACACAATTATGTCAGTTAGAACAAAACGAAGAAGGTGTTCTTGTACGGAAGGTGTTGAAAAGTTTTATAACATCTCTAAAGTGATTTATTCCTAACTGGTTTATTGTCATGTCGGGTTGTTATGCTTTTCTTTATAATGAACTGGTTTGCACAAAAAAAGAAAAAAAAACAAGACAAAGAATGAAAGGAAGAAGAAGCGAATACTAACGTACAGTATGACGCACAAAACTAACTGGAGAGGAAGAGGAAAGCCTCGGAAGCTCACGACTGTATGAGGTCACTTGGTCTTTATTCTCGTCGGCCAAGGCAGCTCACTACCACTTATTCCTTACCAGTTTTGCTCAGCATTTGACACGCTGATATCCTTTGTGATCATATTAATGCAATGAATGCAAGTTTGGATAAGAAATTATATCACCAAGGAAGGAGTATCAGAAAGCACCCCAAGCTCCCTATAAGAATTAGGGACCTTGACTCATGCTTTATTCCCACTTGACCACTTTGATTCCCAGGTTATTCCCACATACCCATCCACTCTCTCCCCTGCCCCACATACTGTTCCATGCTCACTGCCACTCCCTCTTTACTCATACTACTGACTACCCTTGCCGCCACACACACACTTCCCTGCTGCCACTCTCACCCATCACCCTCTGCTGACCTACACATCCACTGCTGTCACTCCCTTCCCAGCCTCCCTCAGCTGCAGTACCTGCTGATCCGCTCACCCTCAGCCTACACCTGGGCGTGCAGTAACTGCTGATCCTCTCAGTCTCTGCCAACAGCTGGGCGTGTACTTGCTGACTCTCTTACTCTCAGCCTACAGCTGGGCATGCAGTATCTACTGACCCCCTCACCCTCAGCCTACAGCTGGATGTGCAGTACCATATCTACTGACCCTCTCACCCTCAGCCTACAGCTGGATGTGCAGTACCATATCTACTGACCCTCTCACCCTCAGCCTACAGCTGGATGTACAGTACCATATCTACTGACCCTCTTACTCACAGCCTACAGCTGGACTTGCAGTACCTACTGACCCCCTCATTCTCAGCCTACTGCTGGGTGTACAATACCTGCTGACCGTGACCGCCGCCAACGCCAGAGGGTCCAGTCCCCCCGTCACCGTCAACTACACGGCCACCATAGCCGCCGCTGACAAGGTTGTTTCTCCTCACACACACGCCCACAGCATCCTCAGCCTCGCCGCCCTCCTCCTGGTGATAGCAGGTGTGGTGGCAGTGGCGGCGTGCGTGAGTGTGGGCGCGGTTGTGGCCAAACGAAGACCAAAGCGCAGGCGAGGGAGAACGCAGTCTGCCAAGGCTCTGCACAGTGGCAGTTCACTGAAGGAGGACCTCAAGAACAATGGCGTCCACACCATTGTTTGTGTTAAAGGCGAGTCTAATGGGGAGAGGGGGCATCGTGTAGGAATCAAACAGTACAATGGCGTCCACATCATTGTTTGTATTAAAGGTGAGTTCAGTAGAGGGAGAGGGAAAGGGGGCAGTGTGTGGGAATTATACAGCACAATGGCGTCCACATCATTGTTTGTGTTAATGGTAAGTCCAGTGGGGGGCGGGGGAAGAAGGGGCAGAATCTGGGAATTAATCAGTTAAGAGTATCATTATATTAATCCATTAGTGTAAAGGAGGTAAGAGTCCTGGGACATCTCACTCCCACACTTAAGAACCCAAACGACACCAGGCTCTAAAATTTGAAACAAAAGGAGCTTTACAGAATTGTTTGGGAGAGCCGAAGAGAGGAAGATAAAAATGGAAGGAGGCAGAAAGAGAGGTGGTAAAAGAATGATTTGTTTCTTAGAATGATATATTATCACTTTCCTTGGGAAGCAGGCGAAAGGTATTTCACAAATGAAAACGAAACTGTTAGAGCATTATCTTAAAAGTTGTCAGGAAAGTGCACAATAATGAAAACAGATTTATGGCCGAATTATCTGTTCCTCATGTTTTTTAACGTTCTTATTTTTCTTGTCATCTGAGTTGTTTTTCCATTCATTTTGTTAGTTCAGGTATTTCATTACTTCCTGGGCTGATCTGAATAGAAATGATTTCGCAGCGGTTGATGCACTTGGATACTTTATCCAGATTAAGAGAAGGTGAATTTGTTCCAATGACAGAAATCCTAGCGGTCAAAGATATCAAGCTTTTCTGGAGAAACATTTGTTCTGCCACCAATATACTGTGGCTTGGAACTGGGTGAATTTGTTCAGCTAAAAAAAAGAAAAAAAAAACAATGAAAGAGAATTTCGTTCTCAGATTGTTATTACCCAACAGTCCCCTTCCTCCAGCCTTGCCCTCTTGTGATGGTTCAGCTTGATACAGGAAGGAAGAGAGGAAGAAAATTGTTGAGGGGGAAAAAATTGTTATTGAGAGTAACCCAGGAAGAAAATAAAGAGATCTTACGACAAGAGAACAGACGAAACAATTGTTGTACGAGTTGGTAAGAAAAATCGCATCTTCTGAAGTGGAGGTCTTTAATGAGACAACATTTCGCGTCCAGTATATTACCACTATGCCGGGAATCGAACCCGGGACTCTCAGTGAGAGCCAGGCGGCATACCACTACACCACGACCAGGTAAAAGTTACCTCACATTGTCACAATCCTGTAACCAATGTCCCTCCGCCCCCACTGTGGGCATCAAGAGGATGAGGTAACCCCCTGGCACTCGGGCAAGTAGATGCTTTTAATCTGTCCCAAGCACTTACGGCAAGTCAGAATGAAAGTCCCGGGTTCGATTCCCGGCATAGTGGAAATATATTGAATGATTTTTCCTGTGTAAAGTACAGGTTTCTCATTTCAACATTTCGCGTACTAATATTTGCCAAGTTACTGAGTGAAAGTCAGCAGAGCTGAAAGTTGTTACTGAGTAAAGTCCTTCATATTTTCTTTACCAATTCTTTGGCCATTCTGTGTCACATAATATACCCATATTCACAGGATTTTCACACTCCTATCCACATCCTCCATTCCCAAGACTCTGGAGTTTCAGAATTAATTAGAATTGCTTGAAAGAAAAACGTCTCTTGCGACGTAAGGGTGCCCACCATTCACTCACTCGATGTAGTGCTACCTTCAGGTGACTGTGCACTGAGTGACATGTAAAAAATACGTTTCCGTTGCTTGGAAAACCATTGACCACTTTGAATGGTGTATAACTGAATAATCTAATGATGCCTTGTGGTCTTACAGGTTACGACGTTCCAAGTAGATGGGGCCGTTAGAGGTTACATCCGAGGGTTGGTTGGTGTTTTACGCTCACATAATGCCGCTCAAACAAAAGAGAGGCTGGTCACCTTTGCCTTGAATGGTGGGAGTGAGTAGCATAGCCACGGGTTTCTACTCTCCTAATAAGGATATTGGATGATGAATATTATCACAGGTATAGCTTTAGCGGAAAGGTTTGTCTGTACATTCACAAGCTGTATAGGCTCTGCTCAGCCTCTAAATCTCCTTCTTCTGGCTGAAAGGAAGTCATAGCCAGGGAGGCACATGGAATGAACACCTGTTGTTCAGTGTTAAAACGGTGGTTCGAAGATCTGACAGACTACACGAGGAACAGTTTGCACTGACACTGTTATACCTTGTGGTGTACAGAGGCTTCCAACCACCACCCACAGGTCTTTGTCTGGTGTCAATCCCTGGCATGGGTTAGAAGGCTGAGCAGAAACTTTAGCTCACGATTGTGCCTGAACAACAAACACATTTAGAAACCGTGATGATGGAACTGGGGATGAGAAGTGATTCAGGGTAGAGAGACGTTGTGGCCAAGTGGTAAAATAGTGGACTGCTGGTCGAAGGGAAGAGAAATCGATCCCCGGCTTGAGCAGAGAACAGTTGGGAAATTTGAATCTGGATAAAACAGTCTTAACCTCTTCACGAATAATTTTATCCTATTCTCTCGGCAACCATTTTTCTTCTTTTTCTTTTCTTTTTTCTTTGCTTAGAAGGGAAGTTGTGAGAAGGATAATGAAGGGTGTGAATAACCCCTCCCGTTTGGATATTCTGTTCCCAGCAGGAGAAAGTCGTCATACAACACTTTCGTTAACACAGTTTGACCAATCCTGTATGAAATAGCCACAACATGCATTCAGTATTGATGATACGATGTTAATGTCCAGGAGGTGACATGTAACGGTGTTGCGCCAATGGGGACTACTGGATCTCAGAAAACGGAGTGTCTAATCTGTGTCCAAAAGTGGTCTGCAAGAGTGACATGACGCCATCAGTGTACTATAGGCTTAACCCGCCGAGTGCCGGAACCGTACAGGTACAGCTGTGCCTACGTCTGCGGACAGTGCCGGAGCCGTACCTGCATGGTCTGTAATTGCAACTGGCGTCAACACGCGAATTTTCAAATTCGGCGGGAGATGACTGGCATGAACACGCACGCACCCTTCCCGCATCTGTACCCACTTCCTATATCATCTTAATACCCGTCAAGAGTGCCTTTGACTCGAATCGCATAGTTACCAATGAAGAAAACGAAACTCTACCTCAACTTAATGGGTGTTGGCGGCGGCCGATAAAGTCTGAGTGTTACTCCGAAGTTTTCAGCCACCTGCTCAGGGAGAATCGACCACAAAACCGACCTAAATGGCTTCTGTGAGTAGGCTACTTTTATAGTTGTTTTACATGTTGCCTCATCATTTCTAACCTATCTAGCAAAAAAAAAAAAAAAAAAAGGGTCCATGAGGGTCCAAAGTCTGCTGGCACACTGGGGGTTAAACTCTTCACTTCCAGAGGTTGGGTGACGTCATTCTTAGTATATTTTTGTTGCAGTTACACTGTTATATTCAACTCATGTAATTCCTTCGCCTTCTAGAGTCTCTTCTGAGGCAAATACAACCGTCAGGTGATGCCAAGAATATAATAAACAGGAAGCGGTGCCAAGGCACCAGTTGAGCAGGGCAGTACTCCCAAGATGGATACAAAGCTGATGACAGGGAGAGCTGGAGCTCCCGTTTCATCAGCCCTCAGGACTTGTTCCTTTGCTGAACTTTTTCAGTGTCTCAGTAACACAAAGAATAGGCCAGCATGCTCTCCAGTACAAGTTTCTCTAACTGTCAACACCAAACTGCATGCATGCTACACACTACACTTCCTTTTCAAAATTAATGAAAAATGGCAACGAATAACCTAGCCTCTGAGTCCCCAGGGGGGGGGGGACCATAAATGCCCCCACCATCCGCCTCTCTTCCGGTGACGACTCAAGGAGCTGCCTGGAACCACCGTTTGACTCACTCCTTCTTCATTTCTGTGACATTCGCGGCCTTTCATCTAACTTTCGCTCTGATGAGCACCTCCTCTAAAACTCACCTCTTTCTAACAGAGACTCAGCTGTCTGAGGCAACTGCCAGCAAACCTTTTTCTGTATCCTCCTACTTTCTCTATTCTCGTTTCAAAGCCAAAGGTGGCTGTTGCGTATAAGTACGGAACGATCTATCTTGCTCTCGTGTTCCTGAACTTGATTCTTCTGAATTCTCTACTCTCTGGCTTCGGCACTCCTGTCATTCTCTGACTAAATATATCTGTGCTGTTTACTTATCTCCTAATTCTACTGACTATCAAAAATTCTTTGACTATCTTACTTCTACGATGGAACACATTCTATCCATTTCTCCTTTCTCTGAAATCTCCATTCTAGGAGATTTCAATGTTCACCACCATCTTTGGCTCTCCTCTCCTTTCACTGATCCACCTGGTGAACAAGCCTACATCTTTTCTATCCTTAATGACCTAAAGCAGTTTGTACAGCACCCTACCCATATCTCTGACTGCCTTGGAGAGAGTTCTAGCATAGTTGACCTCTTCTTAACAACTAATTCTTCTGCTTACACTGTTAATCTTTTCTCTCCGTTGGGCTCCTCTGATCATAATCTTATTACCTTAACCTGTCCTATTGTATTGCAGAAAATACAATATGTATTGAGAAAATAACAATGTTGATTTAATTTTTAATTTTCTATAACTGTCTGCCATCAATATATGATGAGAAACAAATATAATTTTAAAACAGAATAAGCCACCAGCCTTGTGATGGGTACCTAGACTCTCCTCACCCCTCGCTGCTTCCCACCCCTGGCCCAAGCCAGATTCCTGCATCGAGAGGGGGAGTCGCTGGCTCAGCCAGCCCCACCACACCCGTGCCCAAACTCCTCCTCCCCGGCTCCTCGGGCCACCTCCGAACGCAGTTCCATGCACCGGAGGACGGTCCGGGGCCGGGGGCAAGGGCACGTGGTAAACTGGACTGTCTAAGAAGACTTAGAATTAATATTACATTTTCTTGGGATCAGCCTATGGGTTATGCTCGGGATAATAGGGGTAGAACAAGGGTAGCGAGTGGCCTGAGCAGCCGTAGGCCTGTAACAGGTTAGGGACAAACATGGACCTTGATACTTACTGCATAATTCATGAGAAACTCGGTCCACTGGATTTCGACGGATCATGAGTAGTCTCCTCTTCACTAGTTCTCTCCTCTGTGTGAATTACCTCAGTACACTCTCAACAAAAATATTGTACCATTATTACCAAAAAGTCATGTACAGTCTTCACGAGCAGGAGAAGGAAGACTAGTATGAATTCGGGATTACAAGGATTTTATTACATGCTCCAAAAACTCAAATAAAATGCAAGAATGGAAAAGAATTTCAATAGTGACTGGTTCACACTTGGTTGGACAAAATATTATACGACACCACTTCGTTAGGGACGAGTCAGATCAGGTATTAACATTCTAAATATACCAGAAAATCATTTCAATTACAATCAACACACCACCCTCTGGGCGTACTCTTGATAAACCATGGTATAAACCTCTAATACCATCCTTCACTGACATAAAGGTTCCCTTCCAAGATATAACGGAGCATGGATATGACCATGGGGGTAATAAATAAACAAACACTATTTTAAATTTCGGCCCCCCTGCCTACACAGATATCTAACATTAGTCATTCTGTTGAAAAATTCTTATATGAAAGTTGACTATAGGCGGATGCCAGTGAAAAGGTTACTCAAATCACAATTAATACTCTAAAATAGAAATCAAACATTTCACAATTCTCAACAAAAGAAAAACATACTTCCAGTAATCTGTTGTTCACTTCACAATTTACCTTATATGACTGAGAGATACGTTATACAGTATATATATAATTAAGAGAAATATACCTTATATATATATTTAACTGAGAGATATATACCTTAAATATAACAGAGATATACACCTTCCCTTTTCCTCACATTTCAAAATAATGACGAAACTGAAAGAATAGTACAGTGCCACAATCTTTACCAGAACGGCTTTTTAACACCCGTGTGTATTCTCGCTTAGTTATTTCTGTTTCATGTAGGTTGGGACCCAAGACAATTCACAAAGTTGGTTTGATAATCAAGGCTTCACTTAACTTCTCAAAACTGAGTATGAGTAGGCGTCTGGGAGTTATACGGAGAGCACATGTTACCCACCAATTGATGATGTAAGTCCCAGCGCTTCGCCATGGCTAACCTCCAACACAGAAATCCTGTTGTCCTCCGACCCTGCATTAATTAGCGACACAGCTACACTCCTAGGACACT
>JAGKTI010027383.1:0-13278 GCA_018397915.1 Birgus latro | reverse complement strand
TGTGTGTGTGTGTGTGTGAATTCACCTAACATTCTGAAATTTTGCCTTTAGGAAGTATAAAGGTCAAAATGATTAAGACAAAGTCCAGTCAATTCTATCGACATATATCAAACACTTACTCTGTCTTATTATTATTAGTAGTAGTAACAGCAGTACTAGTGTATAGTAGTAGTAGTAGCAGTAGTAGTAGTAGTAGTAATATATAGTAGTAGCAGTAGTAACAGAAGCAGTAGTAGTAGTGCTATTTGTATCATCATCATCATCAATAGTATTAGTATTTTTCTTATTTTTATTACTAGTGTTAATAATTGTATTATATTAGTGTTTTTCATACTATTCGCTCTTTTATTTATTTTTTATTTTTTCACCATGGCCATACAAACCATGCTTTTTTATTTTCTGTATCCTTGCAACTCCAGTTAAAGTTTACTCATAACTCTGGATTAAATTTTGCCCCATATACATATTCCTGAAGAGAGAAAAAATATATATATGTTACCTTGCGAAATCTTGAAATAAAAATCTCTGACCCGGAACGTCTCGTGCCTGTGATATTTTTCCTTCTGGTTTTATACATTATGGAAGACTGACGGTCCAGTGCTGAACCTCTCTTCCTGGTTCGGTTTACCTGGCCTCCTCTGGGGTATACCTGTATATGTCTGAGAGAGAGTAAGAGAGGGGAAAAGAGAGACGGAAAGACAAGCAGACAGACAAATACATAGATAGATAGACGGATATGATATGTATGGATGGATATATGAATGGATGATAGGGATGACTGGATGGATGAATGAACAGAGATATGGACAGATAGACAGATAGAGATGGTTGGATAGATGGATAAACAGATACAAAGATTGGAGGGTGGATAGACAGGAAGACAGAGAAAGAGAAAGGGGGAGAGACAGAGACAGATCAAACGGGAAACAGAAAGAAAACAGAACTAGAGCACCTGACTCTTCTCCCACCCCAACTCCACACAATCCCTCACTTATTTCTCTGCTGATTCCGTCCGCCTAATTCAATGGGGATCCTAGCCTCTTTGATCGCGTCCAGTGTTTATCCTCAATTGCAATATTAGCGCCGTCTTCTCATGCTAATTATCCCTTTCCTTTCGTCTGTTTGATTATAGAGTTTCTGTGTCTCCCTGATTAGTCCATTGCTGTGTTCCCCGATGAAGTAATTGGGTTGATTGGATGCCCTCCTCTTTTCCTTTTATAAGCTGGGTCTATATGTGTCTGGTTTACGAAAGCAGGTGTGTCCTTACTCCCTCGTTGTTGCAGGTGTTGTTGTGGTTATTATTATTGTTATTATTATCATTTTTTTTAATTAGTACTAGCAGGGGTACTCGGCGTTGCCCAGGCCAAAAAAGGTGAACACTCTAATCTTATTTGTTCAAGATCAATCTTTCTTTCTACTTCAGAAAGACCATGTACATTTTATGCTTTGGGGGTGAGATTATAAGAGGTCCAGGAATTTTCTATTTCATATTTCGCAGGCTACTATTACTGGTGACCTCAAATGACCTCCGACCGGCGAACTCAAATGACCTCGGAGGTCAACCCTACATAACCTATGTCCGAACTGGAGGTCATGTGAGTGTCTGTACCAAAACTATGTTACACTGCATATTACTCACGTGATATATGTTTCCGCTGGCGCCAGGTGATATGACTCAGGTGAACTGAAACGGAATGCCTTTTCTCACGTAACCAAATAACACTTTCAGTCAAGTTTGTAAAATTTGCCTAAGGAGAGAATTTTCAAACGGGAAGGATAAGATTTTTTTTTTTTTTTTTTTTTTGCCTCTTCAGTGTTCAACTTTTCATCTATTTGCATTAAGTCTTATGGCAGCAGGAAATTTGATACATAAATAGCGTTCTCTGATTGAAGAAGTTAATTGCTCCCTCATTCCCATCCCCATACCCATCCTCCCCCACCCCTCCTTGCCCAGACCCATTCCCATCCACATTCCTACTCCCATCCCCGTCCCCATCCTTCCCCATCCCACTTTTCCCGATTCATTTTGTCTACCTCTATTCTTGTAATCTAAGTTTTTTTTTTTTTTTTACTCCCGACTTCTTCTTTTTTTCAGTACAACTTAACATTTTTTTTCTCTGTTCCGTGGGTATGTGTGTGTGTGTGTGTGTGTGTGTGTGTGTGTGTGTGTGTGTGTGTGCTTGATTTTTCATACCTGTGTGTATTTTTACAGGACTCAGCGAAGCTTGCAACTTCCCATCTTTTATTACTATAGGATCAAAAAAGTTCTTTATACAGTGTTTGCGCGCTCACACACGTGTATGTGTGTGTATGTATGTGTGTATGTAAGTGTGTGTGTGTGTGTGTGTGCACGTGTGTGTGTGTGTGTGTGTGTGTGTGTGTGTGTGTGTATTTACCTGAATGAAGATTACAATCACTTCCAGCATGTGTATATATAAAAATACACGTGCATGTGCGCACTCCATATGTATGTGCGTATGTATGTAAGTTTTGCGTATGTAGGGGTGCGTGTGTACAGTCAGCCCTAGAGCACGTCTAAAAAAAAATAATAAAAGCGGCTGACGTACGCAGGTGACGTACTGGTAACGCGGCGTAATTAGAGCGAGGGAGAGGTGGGCGACAGGTGGCCGGGTCTGATTCATTAGGCCAAGTTAATTATCGGCTTAGTGAGTGTGGGTAAGGGAGGGAGGGAGAGAGGGAGGGAGAGAGGGAGGGAGAGGGAGGCAGGGAGGACACGGAAGGAAGGTGGAGGTTTACTGTGATGATAGAAGGGTAGAAAGTGAAGGAAAAGGCAGTGAGGAGAATATTGCTATTTTGAAGGAGGAGGAAGGAAGAGCATGCCTGAGTGAGAAAGGAAGGAGAGACAGGAGACCGAAGGAAGGTGGGAGCTGACTGTGATGTTGGAAGGGAGGAAGGAAAAGGAGGAAACATTTAGGGAAGATAGAATTTATGAGGATTTGGATTTATGGGGATTAGGAAAGAGCTTAAGACAGGACAAATTTAATTAACGTTTAAGCGTGTGTGATCGAGTCAGTGAAGGGAAGGAGGAGATGGAAGGAAGATAGGTTGTGGTGACAAGAAGAAAGGGGAGGGGAAAGGGGGTGGACAGGAGAAAAACTTGAATGCGAAAATAGAGGAAGGAGAAGAGTGAGTGAGTGAAGGAGGGAAGGAGGGATGAGACGGAGGAAAGGTGGGAACTGACTGTGATTAAAGGAAGAAGAGTCGAGGGAAAGGGTAAGTTTGTGAGGAGAGAGTGTGGATGAGGGAATAACAGAGCAGATTTGAGGAGATTAATAAAAGGTTTCTCTTATACGAATGAAGGGGAGGGGAGGGAGGAGACCAAAGGAAGGTGCGTTGCGATGACAGTGTGACGAAGGAGGAAGGGTTAGGCGAAAAGGACAAAAATTTAACCTTAATCACAGGGAAAGGAAGAGATGGAAAGAGGTAAAAGATATGACAGAGTTAATCATCCTTTTCGTGCTTGTGAGTGATGAAGGAAGGAAGACAGGGAGGCGGCGGAGGAAAGGTGAGCTGTGTGGATAGCGAGGAGGAGGAGGAGGGAAAAGGTAGGAAGGAAACCGTAGGAAAACTTATTTTAAGACTCCCAAGAACCTGAATATATCTTTACCTTAAAAGAAAAGACATATACTTAGAAAAAAAAATGAAAGTCTGAGAAATAAGGGGAAAAAAGAACTTAATAAAGAAAATATGGGAAGAACCACTGTACGTAATTTGATATCCAGGCTTTCAGAATTTCATTGTAAACTGGACATATACGCTGACAAAGGAGGCTGAAGGGCATGAATTATTATGAAAGAATGATGTTCAGAGTCGCCGGAACCAAGACTGACACAATGAAAAAAAATAATAGTCAGAGAAGAGAACGAATCATTGTGGCAAAAAAAATAAATAAATAAATAAAATAAAATAAAAAGATGATGGAGATTTTGTGAGATAGATAGATAGATAAACAGATGGACAGATAGGTCGCTAGATAGATAGATCCTGCTTAACTTGGCTGCATTACTAATATTTTGATAGATTTCCCGAGAGCATGGGGATAATAACCATCTTTTTCCACTTGGCTGATTTGTTTTTCTAGATTACCCTGGCCACCACGACTCAGTTTTATTTAGTTTAAGAAGCACCTCTTGCACGCTGGAAGATAATAATATCTGTTCAACCCTTCAGTGACTACTAAACAGTTTTTTATTTCAACTCTGTGGAAAAATTCGCGTGGTGTGATTAGAAACTGGAAGCAAAGAAGCTCTTTTTTGTCTCATATGGGAGGACTAAAGGAACAGTATGAGTCTAGTTACAAGGAGGTACTATAATTAAAAGAATGGATTATAACTACGCACTGACACTGGGTTTATTGTGAAGATGCAACAGTTCCGGCCCTTCTTGGACCCTTATCAGCGATGGAGGTATTTGTTATAGCTACACAGAAAATGCAGGTTGAATTGTAGGTAAATTTTGTTCCCCCTGCATAATTCAAGGCGGAAACCAATTAAAATCCTCATTATACCTCTCAACACCGCCACCATTATTAGTATTATTGGATTTTTTAATATCAGGACTCCCAGCTAAATATAATGAGTTAACTCCTCTGGGAAGCTCGTGTGTAGTGTTAAGCCTTAAAAAAAAAAAAAACTCGTGGAGAAATTGAGCAAATATTTACGACAAACAGGCCTCCGTAGCACCTAATACTTCCATGAATTTTTAACAGTCTCATATTTTTCACACAATTATTCACTTCAGTTTTAGTTATGAAGTAATTGCTCTACCAGGAAGTGAAAATAAGTGAATTGCTCTACCAGGAAGTGAAAATAAGTGAATAAACAAGCTATCATATATGCAACGTCGGCTCAAGAAAATTTAATAACCAGGCTTCTTAGAACAAACTTCTAATCAGTTTTCCGTGTATTTGAATCCCGCGACCACTAAAACTTTGGTACTTGAGGGCGCGGTGGGAAAAAGCGTTATCCAATCTTCTCCAAAAGTTACAGTACAGGACTTACTTAAATTGAAGGGTTATAAAGTGTTAAGTAAAGTTTATATAATTTGGGGGTTACTTGGAAAACAGCCACAAAGATAAATTGTTTTTCTTTTTTTCTTTTCTGAGCGATTCTTCACTATAAGGGTGGTCTTTAACGCGAGAAAGATTTGTAATTTTGTAGTTTGTGGAAAGACACACACACACACACACACACAAACGAGAATCCTGAAAATTGTTTTATAAAGCTTCACACACACACACACACACACACACACACACACACACACACACACACACACTGAGAGACCCCCATATAAATCTTCTCAATGCCGCGAATATTCCACTTAGCCCCTAACAATTTGCAGCTAAGACGGGAAGAGGAAAACAGACTGAGACCTAGAGAACAGATATTGCCCGCTATTTCTGTATTTCTCAGGGATATTGCACGGTCATCTGCAATACCCTCTTTCCATTGATCTAAGTATGTTTTGTGTATGTGGGATTAGCGAAACTGAGCCATGGCATCACACTACATCACACCCATGGCATCACATTCATCATATTCATCACACTTTCAGCACATCACTCCACAAAGGAAAAGATAATGAACATGGTCAGTAGATTCAGGTTTTCCTATGCTCATTTTTGTATTTTTGCTCTCAGAAATTGAGCTATTGTTTATATCTGCATCATACTTAGAGAGAGAGAGAGAGAGAGAGAGAGAGAGAGAGAGAGAGAGAGAGAGAGAGACAGGCAGACAGACAGACAGACAGACAGAAGGGGGGGAGGAAGACAGACAAACAGACAGAAAGGGACGACATCGCAAAAGAAAACCATATCCTCTCAGAGTACTGGAAACGGTCGAACGCAAAAAAAATCATCTATCTGTGTCTATCTGATCTATTTATCTATCTATCTATAGCCAGACGCAAGAATCAAAAAAGAAAAAAATCAGACCACAAAGCAAGGAGACTGAGAGAAGCCTGGGTACGTTGGTGATGAGGCATGGGAAAAAAAATATGCGCACCATGCATCTCGACAAAAAGGAGAAAAAAAAAAGGAAAATGAAAGCAAAAGATGGAAAGCAGAGGAAAAGAGGGACATGGAAGAGGCGGGTCCAGGGAGAGAGAGTCAATGAGGGAGGAGGAGAGGACGGTGAGAGAGAGAGACAGAGAGACAGAGAGAGACAGAGGAAGGGGGTAATGTGATGAAAAACCTCATGAATTGACAAGCACACAAGTAAAAAAAATTACATGAGGTAAATCACAGGTAAATCAAGACTCACTACTCTATTAAAGCTAACATCAGACGATTTTACTCAGCTAGAGAGAAACAACCGCAGCTCCGGAGGGTTAAGGCCCCGAACAAAACACCTAAGGGAGCGTACCTAAGGGAAAGGAGCCGCAAATCGATTGGGGGTAAAATATAATGATAGGGTATAAAGCAGAATATAGGACATAAAGCCAGATGAGCCAGGGAAAAGCGAGGACTAGCCACTGATCTCTGTCTCGTTCTTCCTGTCTCTGTCTGTCTGTCTGTCTCTCTCTCTCCCCCCTTCTCTCTCTTTGCTACTACTACTACTATTACTACTACTACTACTACAACTACTATTACAACCACCTCCACCACCACCACCATCACCACGACCACCACTACTACCACCACAACCACCATACACCTTGACAATTAGCGATCATATATAGAGCACATGCAATCTACCTGGATCTTATAATATAGAGTAATATAGAGTAAATAGAGTTCGCTTTGTTACCATGATATGTTTTAGAAATTATCATCAGAAAATGGGTAACTTCTCCCTCCTTTTCCACTCATTTATAACCCCTTCAGTCGATGAGAAATTTTGTTTATTTTTCTATTTATTTTTGGTTGCAGTAGTAGTAGTAGTAGTAGTAGTAGAAGTAGTAGTAGTAGTGGTAGTAGTAGTAGTTGTAGAATGAAAATAAAAGCTAGTGAATCACGAATATAATCTTTTTCTTCATAAATTCTCTCCAAAAGTGAATGACATTGTTTTGTAGGAGCAAAAATATGACAAAAAATATGTAGATGATTAAAAGAGAGTTAACAATGACTTAATTGAAGGGGAACCGTAAAAAAAAACTTGAGAGAGAGAGAGAGAGAGAGCCTTTATCTGAGTCTTTTCTCTCTCTGTGTGTATAAACAGAGATCAAGGAAGAGAGAAATTCAGAGTGTGACCAAAATTTTTAGGTGGTCAGACGTGGCCCTTTATCGACGCACGGCCACCCTACCTTGACAGCTTTCCACTGAGAACTACACCATCAACTTCCCAATAACCGAAGAAAAAGAGGGACTTAGCTTTTCCACCATCATCTTCTCTGCTCCTTTCCTAGCTTATAACAACACTAACTTTTCTGCAACTTAACAGCAATAGGAACTTAGCTTTTCACTATGTTTTTTTCTACTCTTTTCCCAGCTTACAGCTCACATAACTTTTTTGTAACTTAAAAGCAACAAGAACTTAGCTTTTCATAGTATTTTTTTTTTTTTGCTCTTTTCCCAGCCTGCAACACTAACTTGTTTATTTACCTATCTGTCTGTCTGTCTGTCTGTGTATACCTACTTATCTATCTGTCTATCAATCTACCTATCTATCTATTCACCAAAACATTTCCAGTGACCAAAGCGAATGCCACAAGAAAGGGGGTCATTAGCGAATTAACGACTGACCCGTAACCTGACCGGGAAACCGTCTCAGAATATGCCTACCACACTCAGCGAAGGTGCTGCAGAGGGACGCCTTCAGGTGATGGCATCTAGAGGACTAGGTGGTTCCGGCGCCTGGTTATACATACGTCCCTCAGTTCCCTCCCCATCCCCTGCAAAGGACGAAGGTGGACTGCAGAGCAAGGCTAACTTCAGCGTGCACTCCACTCGGTTTGCGTTCAGATGAGCCTCGGGTTGCAACTACTACTACTACCACTACTTCTACTACTACTACTACTACTACTACTCATACTACTACTACTTCTTCTGCTTCTACTGCTACTACTACTACTATTACAATTGCACTCAATGAAAACGTCTCCTGTAGCTACCAAACGCACCCTGGCGATTATTTATGTTTCATATTTTTCTTTAATATGTCCGGCTTTGGACAAGAGAGAGAGAGAGAGAGAGAGAGAGAGAGGGGGGGGGGGAGACAGAACGCGCTCTACACATGAAACACGAACGCCAAAATCACCTTACCCTCAACAATCAACACCAAAAAACTCAGAAAATCAAAAAGTAAACCCTCTCCCCACCTGCCCATCCCACCTCCAAAGTTGTCAATACCACGAGGCTCGGGACGTCAGGAAAACCAATGAAAATGCCAATGAAATGTGCTTTTACCAGGCCAGAACTGGAAGGGACGAAGTTAGGCGGAATTACGGAAAAGTTTTACGTCCGACGCATCACGACAGATATTGGTGTTTCTTCTGAGGGGAGGGAAAGCATGAAGGGAAGGGAGAGCATGAAGGGAAAGGAGAACATGAAGGGAAAGGAGAGCATGAAGGGGAAGGAAAGCATGAAGGGGAGGGAGATCATGAAGGGAGGCGAGAGAGAGGGAGGTTGGGAAGTACTCTGTTTTATTTGTGGATTTGGTAAGGACGGCACAGCTTAGAATTTTTTTTTTTAGACTTTAATTACCAGTCTTTGCCCAACCATGAACGTTAGTATGGAGACCGATATATCACTGCACCGGAGGAGTTGTATATTTATTTTATCTATTTATTTATTTTAATCTCTTGCCCACGAAATCTCTTCTAGAATCTTAATAAAATCGTCTCGCAGGAAGATGAATAAAGTGATTAAGATCTCTTAGTACTGAGTGAAATAAGTGAAAAGGATGAATGAAATATATATATATGAATTTGTTGACATCCCTCCTGCTGTCCTCGTCATTTGTTCTTTTAAGCTGGTTCCACGCCTCAACAAACATTTAAGTCTTTCTGTACCAGCTCACAGTTTTACATTTTCGGGAGGTGTGCCCTCTTTCAGGTGTTTCAAGCAAAAGGAAGGAAGAGAAAATAAAAGAAAAAGGAAAGAAGAGAAAAGAAAATAAAGAAGAAAGAAGGGAAGAGAAAAGAAAAGAAAAAAGACCATTATTCCAAATTATGACTATTGTCCTTTCATTCAAATCCCTTGTCATTCAGAATTTTTGAGTCCATCGTTAACACGAAGTTTTTGAAGCAGTTTCCCTTCACCTTCTTGCTGACCATCAGTATCGTCTCGGTCAAGGGCGTTTTTCTGGGAATTTTTCTTACATTCCTTTCGCATTCCTGGTCATCCTTCTTCCGGGCTGGAGGTGACGCCTTTGAAATTGCACTAGACTCCTCAAAGGTTTCCGGCAAACATCTTTCATTTTCCAGAGTTCCCGCTTTGGATCCTGTCTATCTTTCTGTATCTTAAGATTACCTTCTGGTTTCACTATGACTGTTGCTGTAGACGGCCTATCTTCGAAGTCTATTAACTTCTCAAGCCCGAGTTTCGTCCATCTTGATTTATTTTTCCTGCCACCAGACGATTATATTGAGCTTCGGAGAGGCCTGTTCTAAGGAATGAATTTATTAAGTCTGTCTCTAGCCCCTCAGAACTGAACAGTTTATCCTAAGCTGAACAAAATCGTCAGGAGAGGGCTAAAATAAAATGGAAATAAAAAAGACATCCCGGGTCCAGAGAGTAGATAATGGTGTTTCTTCGCGCGTTGTCCTTTCATCAACTCCCTCTTACAATTCCTCAAAGACCTCAAAAGACATTCCAGGCTGAACACTAACCCCATTCACTCAAGTGCTGTTGTCTTCCTTCACCCATCCACTCACCTTTCACAACGACCATCACAGCAAACACTATAGCACTTACAGGAAGAGTCAGTGGTGAGTCAGACCTTTAATTGACCCATTATTTCTGATGGGCAAAAAGCTCATTGTCTGTAGTGCCTCAAAAAAACAAAAAAAGTCAATTACTCACTCTTTCTACTCACCACAGTCTTCCACATGACTTTCTCTTTTCCTTTAAGATTACACAGCTCAGTACTTTGTCATCTCTTCATCATCTCACAACCTTCCCTTCGAATATCCTCCTATCTTCAGCAAAGCAGAACTCAGTCCTTCATTCCTCCATCATCTCACAAGTTTCTCAAAGCCCATTCCTTTATAACCTCTCATTCCTTCATCATTCCATCATAATCTCTCAATCTCCTCGGTGCCTTATTCTCGAGGTCTGTTTGGAAAAGGTCATATTCCTTCTCGTTAGTAATTGCCTTTTGAGAGACTAGATGTGTGTGTGTGTGTGTGTGTGAATGGTATGAATGAGTGTGTGACGTATACGTGTGTATGTTTGTATGTGTGTGTTTGCACGTTTCACTTTGTGTGTGAGTGTGTGTGTGTGTGAATGAGTGTGTATATGTGTGTATATATGTGTGTGTGTTTATCCATATGTGTGTTTATTTGTGCATTTTTGTGTATGCATGTGTGTGTCTGAGCCTGCATCTCTGTTTTGGCAAGGAAATATCAGAGCTGCCACCCCTGTGAGAAGTCATGGCCTCCTATTTTGAAAGGCTGGATTTATTTAGAAGTCTTGCATTTAGGATTAGGATTTTTGTGTCCAAAGTCGGAGAGAAATATCAAAACAATGAATCCGAAATCTGAGTCAATTTTTGTTTTATTGGAGGTTAAAATAGGATCAGGTAGAAGAGATGGAGAATGAGAAATTGGATGGGTATGTGGGTGAGACGGAAGAGGGGCGTGGAAGGCCGAGGAAGTGATGGATGAGTGAGATGGAGAGGTGCATGAGTGTGGATGTGTGAGCTGGAAATAGAGCAGCCTAACAGCGAAGCATATAGTACGATTCGGTTGTAGCTAACCCTTCCTGGATAGTGTCTAGAGAGAGATAGATAGACAGACAGGTATACAGGTAGACAAGAGATGTGAGATGTGAGATTTTACTATCAGTCACCAACCACATCACTTAAGTCGCCGCTTCTAAGTGTAGGGATAAAGACACGTTCTTTTTAAGTGGAAGTTGCATCGATTTTATTTTTCTCATGTTTATTCACATATTTACTTATTTATTTACTGCATTTGCTCGACGAATCACAGTGAAGAGTAGCGACCCCATTTTTTCTCTGTATAGAGCAGTGTTAATTTATTTTTTTCCCGCCAGGAACAACGCCTCCCTGTCTGCACAAGTAGATCACAAACACACTGCGAAAAAAAAAGTGGGGATCAGGCGGCCATGGAACCCTAAGAATATTAATGTCAAAATTTTTACACCAGTGTGTCTTAAGCTAACTTGAAGGTGAAATGTAAGAGGCCTGTATGAAAGATTTGATTTAATGAGATGATCCCTTAGTATTGAAGATAATATGGTGAGATGAATATGTGTAATAAGCTAATTATCTAGTGTTTAGTGAGATGATGATGATGACTTGTATGATGACTAAGATATTGATATGATAATGACGCTGATGAGGAGAACAACGATGATAATGATGATGATGATGATAGTGACCATGAGGAAGATGAAGTTGATGGTGATAGCCAATGATGGTGATAACTACGACTACGAGAAAATGACGATGACGATGGCGATAATAACAACAACAACAAAAACAACGACGATGATGATAATAATAATGACGATGATGATGATGATGATGATGATGATAATGATGATGATGATGGCGGCAAGAGTTTCAGGCCCTCAACCTTTCCTCCCAAACAACCACCGTCACCATCCGCCACTGCTAAATTCGCCCACTTTCCTACTTTAATTCGTCTTCAAACTCTGGAAGAACGTACATTGAAATCTTTAGTATCGCCGTCTGAATGGATAATGTGCAAGCCTTTCCTTCAAATATTTCTTTCTTCCTCCTTCTCCATTACCCTCTCCTCCAGCACCTGCTCCTCCTCCTCCTCCTCCAAAGTGACTCCTCCACTTCCTCCTCCTCCTCCTCCTTCTCCTTTATCCGCCCCTTCCTTCCCTCCTCCTCCTCCTCCTCTTCCTCCATTAGGTTTCTCTTTCTCCTTCCCCATCTCCTCCCTGTTGCCCCTCCTCCTTTTTCATCCACTATACCTCACCTTTTTCCTTATGCTCATCCTCTTTCTCTCCCTCATCCTCCATTCGCTCCTCTCGCTCCTCCACTCTCTCCTCATCCAAGCAGGCTTCCCCTCACCTCCTTCCCAGACGTCCTTCTCCATTTCCTTCCCCATCCCTCTTCTCTCCTTCCCTTCTCTCTCCTTGCCTTCTCTCCTCCCTCCTTTCCTTCTCCTCCAGACAGTCTCTCCTTCCCTCCCTTCCCCTTCCCTCTCCTTTCTTTCCATCACACTGCTCCTCTCTTCCGTCTTCTCCAGAGAGATATTAATTTCCTTCCCTCTCCGCTTCTCCCTTCTCTGCACTCTTCTTCCCTCCTCCTCCAGACAGTCTCCCATTCCCCCTCTCCACCCCACTCCACCACTCAGAGGACGACTACCCACTCTCCACATATCCATTCCTCGGGGTGGGGGGGGAGGGGTCGCGTCTTAGTGGACTTAGGAGGCTTAGAGGCACATCTTTCCTCATCTTTCCTAAAGTCAATAAGCATAACCCTGACCCCCTGACTTCTTCGACTCTCTCATCGTCTTCTTCCTCGTCTTCTTCTTCTTCTTCGTCTTCGTCTCTTCTCCTTGGTCTTGTTCTTGTTGTTCTTCTTCTTCTGTTTCTTCATTTTAGTTAATTTTATGCAAATGGCTCGGTTCGTAACGTGACTATAATGCATAATATAATGGACATCAAGGAAACAAAAGGAGGACGCAAGAACAGCGACAGCTTATTTTGTTGCTTATGGGAAGACAGCAGTGTTTTATACTTCATGAAAATTAATAATGAAAAAAAGATAAATAATAGTACTCCCAGTAATAATAAAAATAATACCAATAATAATATTAAAAATAATACTAGTAAAATAAAGGGGATAAACAAGAAGTCCCTCTGAATGTCAGCTTTAGCAGAATGATGTGCTCAAAATTCTCACGTTTATTTAGATTTCAGGACAGGCAACAAAAATAAATAATTTCTATGGACACAAAAACGAACGAATTTCCAGAGATGAGCGCCGCCCAGGACAATCCGGTGCATCGCCTGAGGGAGCCGTGGGCCGAATCCTCCATGCTCGCTGACTGCCCCCAAGTGCCGAATATGCCTAAGCTCGCCGAATCCTCCTTAATCCCCGCCGACGTGGAGGGGTGTGGCCGTATGCATAAACTTTCTTGGACATACAGTTT
>JAGKTI010027379.1:0-13279 GCA_018397915.1 Birgus latro | reverse complement strand
ACCAGAGGTGGCAGCTCTCTTTCTGTGACAGTCGACTTCTTGTTATCCTTCATAAATGTGACATTTTCACCCTCACAAGTGTCTTCTTAGTTCAGAGTATAATATAAAGTGTTTTACAATCAACTTTGAGAACACTTGAGGAAGTTGCTTATTCAGCGTTTTCGCCGAGAAATACGGCTATTCAGCCAACATAAGATTAAAAGAGAATGGACCTATCTCCAAAACTGATGCTATCATCCGGGGCTATTTCACAATTTGCACAACTTCTTGTCCTTGAATTCACGGCTAAGGGAAAAACAAAAAATCGACAAAACAAAAGGTAATAATCGAGAATTCCGTGCCAAGAGGAACCACAGTATTGATAGATTTTACCTTAGGATATGTTGTTTTTGGTGTAACAGAAACCTTGAAATTGTGCAAAAGTTCGCATTTTTTTTTTTTTTTTTTACCGCCACGAGGCACGACTGAACTTTAAACGTACAGGGGAAAAAAAAATTCTTAAATTGTTTCGGTGATCCTCACAATGTTTCAAGCTTTTTGTTCTTAAAAACCTATATTACCAGCTCCCTTTATGTGTCAGTCGACTTCTTGTTATCCTTCATAAATGTGACATTTTCACCCTCACAAGTGTCTTCTTAGTTCTGTACATAATATAATGTGTTTTGCAATCATCTTTGAGAACACTTCAGGATGTTCCATATTCAGCGTTTTCGCCAAGAAATGCGCTTATTCCAGCCGTCTTTAGATTAAATGAAAATGGACCTACCTCCAAAACGAATGCTATGAGCCCGAACAATTTCTCAATTTGCACTTCTTCTTGTCCTTGAAGTCACGGATAAGGGAAAAACAAAAAAATCGACAAATCAGAAGGCAAAAATTCAGAATCCCGTCTCACGAGGAAACACAAAATTGAAAGATTATACCTAAGGAAATGTCGTGTTTGGAGTAACAGAAACCTTGAAATTGTGCAAAATTTGTTTTTTTTTTCTTACCGTCACGAGGCTCGGCGAAATTTTAAACTTGTTCTAGAGAAAAAAAAAATCGGTTCTTAAATTGTTTCGGTGATCTTCACAATGTTTCAAGCTTTTTGTTCTTCAAAACATAAAGTTCCAGCTCTCTTTACGTGTCAGTCGACTTCTTGTTATCCTTCATAATTGTGACATTTTCACCCTCGCAAGTGTCTTCTTAGTTCTGAATATAAAATATGTGTGTTACAATCAACTTTAAGAACACTTGACGAAGTTGCATGTCCAGCGTTTTCGCCGAGAAACACGGTTATTCAGCCATCATTAGATTAAATGAGAATGGATACCTCCAAAACGGATGCTATCAGCTGGGTATATTTCAAAATTTGCACTACTTCTTGTCCTTGAAGTCACCGCTAAAAGAAAAAAATAAAATCGGCATATCAGAAGTTAATAATCCAGATTTCCATCTCAAGAGAAATCACAGTATTGAAATATTTTACCTCAGTAAATGTGGTTTTTGGTGTAACAGAAACCATGATATTGCGAAAATGATCGTTTTTTTTTTTTTTTTCACCGACACGAGGCTCTACGTAATATTCAACTTGTGCTGGAGAAAAAGAAAAAAAAATCGTTCTTAAATTGTTTCGGTGATCCTCACAATGTTTCAAGCTTTTTGTTCTTAAAAACCAGAGGTGGCAGCTCTCTCTCTGTGACAGACGGCTTCTTGTTATCCTTCATAAATGTGACATTTTCTCCCTCACAAGTGTCTTCTTAGTTCAGAATATAATATAATGTGTTTTACAGTCAATTTTGAGAACACTTGAGGAAGTTGCTTATTCAGCGTTTTCGGCGAGATATACGCCTATTCAGCCATCACTAGATTAACAGAGAATGGACCTACCTCCAAAACTGATGCTATCATCCGGGGCTATTTCTCAATTTGCACTACTTCTTGTCCTTGAATTCACGGCTAAGGGAAAAACATAAAATCGACAAAACAGAAGGTAATAATCGAGAATTCCGTGTCAAGAGGAACCACAGTATTGATAGATTTTACCTTAGAATATGTTGTTTTTGGTGTAAGAGAAACCTTGAAATTGTGCAAAAGTTCGCTATTTTTTTTTTTTTTTTTTACCGCCACGAGGCTCGACTGAACTTTAAACGTGCCGGGGAAGAAAAATTCTTAAATTGTTTCGGTGATCCTCACAATGTTTCAATCTTTTTGTTCTTAAAAACCTATATTACCTGCTCCCTTTATGTGTCAGTCGACTTCTTGTTATCCTTCATAAATGTGACATTTTCACCCTCACAAGTGTCTTCCTAGTTCTGTACATAATATAATGTGTTTTACAATCAACTTTCAGAACACTTCAGGATGTTGCATATTCAGCGTTCTCGCCAAGAAATGCGCTTATTCAGGCATCTTTAGATTAAATGAAAATGGACCTACCTCCAAAACGGATGCTATGAGCCCGAACAATTTCTCAATTTACACTTCTTCTTGTCCTTGAAGTCACGGATAAGGGAAAAACAAAAAATCGACAAATCAGAAGGTAATAAATCAGAATTCCGACTCACGAGGAAACACAAAATTTAAAGATTATACCTAAGGAAATGTCGTTTTTGGAGTCACAGAAACCTTGAAATTGTGCAAAAGTTTTTTTTTCTTACCGTCACGAGGCTCGGCGTAATTTTAAACTTGTTCTAGAGAAAAAAATCAAAGTTCTTAAATTATTTCGGTGATCCTCACAATGTTTCAAGCTTTTGTTCTTAAAAACCTAAGGTACCAGCTCTCTTTACGTGTCAGTCGACTTCTTGTTGTCCTTCATAATTGTGACATTTTCACCCTCGCAAGTGTCTTCTTAGTTCTGAATATAAAATAATGTGTTTTACAATCATCTTTGAGAACACTTGAGGAAGTTGCATATTCAGCGTTTTCGCCGAAAAATACGTTTACTCAGCCATCATTAGATTAAATGAGAATGGACCTACCTCCAAAACGGATGCTATCAGTCGGAACTATTTCAAAATGTGCTCTACTTCTTGTCCTTAAAGTCATGGCAAAGGGAAAAAATAAAGTCGACAAATCAGAAGTTAATAATTCATAAGTCTCTCACAAGAGGAAACACAGTATTGAAAGATTTTACCTAAGAAAATGTGGTTTTTGGTGTAACAGAAACCTTGATATTGTGAAAATGTAAGTTTTTTTTGTTTTGACCGCCACGAGGCTCGACGTAATATTAAACGTGCTGGAGAAAAAAAAATCGATATTCTATAATTGTTTCGGTGATCTTTACAATGTTTCAGACTTCTTGGTCCTAAAAACCTGAGGTGCCAGTTCTCTTTACGTGACACTCGAATTCTTGTTATCCTTCATAAATGTGACATTTTCACCCTCACAAGTGTCTTCTTAGTTCTGAATATAATTAAATGCGTTTTAAAATCATCTTTGAGAACACTTGAGGATGTTGCATATTCACCGTTTTCGCCGAGATATATGCTTATTCAGCCATCATTAGATTAAAAGAGAATGGACCTACCTCCAAATCGGATGCTATCAGCTGGAGCTATTTCACAATTCGCACACATTGTCCTTTAAGTCACGGCTAAGGGGAAAAAAAATTCAACAAATCAGAAGTTAGTAATCCAGAATTCCATCTTAAGAGGAATCACAGTATTGAGGAATCACCAAAGGAAATGAGGTTTTTGGTGTAACAGAAACCTTGATATTGTGCATTTTTTTTTCTTTTTGCCGCCACTGGGCTCGACGTTATTTTAAACTATTTGTGTTTGAAAAAAGAAATCGAAGTTTTTACATTGTCTCGGTGATCCTCACAATGCTTCAAGCTTTTTGTTCTTAAAGACCTAAGGTGCCAGATCTCTTTAACTGTCAGTCGACTTCTTATTATCCTTCATAAAAGTGACATTTTCACCCTCACAAGTGTCTTCTTAGTTCTGAATTTAATGTAATGTGTTTTACATTCAACTTTGAGAAAACTGGAGGAAGTTGCATATTCAGCGTTTTCGTCGAGAAATGCCCTTATTCAGCCATCATTAGATAAAAATAGAATTGACCTATCTCCAAAACGGATGCTACCAACCGGAACTATTTCACAATTTGCACTACTTCTTGTCCTTGAAGTCACGGCCAAGAGGGGGAAAAAAAAAGACAAATCAGGGTTAATAATCCAGAATTCCGTCTCAAGAGGAATCACTTTACTGAAAGATTTTGCCTACGGATATGTGGTTTATAGTGTAACAGACATCTTGACATTGTGCAAAAATTCGTTTTCTTTTCTTTACCGCGACGAGGCTCGACGTAATTTCAAACTGCTTGTGTTTCAAGAGAAAAAAATCGATGTTTTTAAATTCTCTCAGTGATCCTCACAATGTTTCAAGCTTTTTATTCTTAAATACCAAAGGTGCCAGCTCCCTTTACCTGTTAGTCGACTTCTTGTTATCCTTCATAACTGTGACATTTTTACCCTCAGAAGTGTTTTCTAAGTTCAGATTTTAATATAATGAGTTTTACAATCAATCTGAGAACACTTTGAGGAAGTTGCATATTCAGCGTTTTCTCCGAGAAATACGCTTATTCACCCATCATCAGATTAAAAGAGAATGGGCCTACCTCCAAAACGGATGCTATCAACCGCAACTATTTCAAAATCTGCACAACTTCTTCTCCTTAAAGTCACGGCTAAGGGAAAAAAAAATCGACAAATCTGAAGATAATGATCCAGAATTCCGTCTCAAGAGGAATCAAAGAATTAAAACATTTTACCTACGTAAATGTGGTTTTCGGCGCAACAGACACCTTGATATTGTGCAAAAGTTCGTTTTTTTTTCGTCACGAGGCTCGACGTAATTTTAAATTGCTTGTGCTTGAGAAAAAAAAATCAAAGTTTTTAAATTGTCTTGGTGATCCTCACAATGTTTCAAGCTTCTTGTTCTTAAAAACCTAAGGTGCCAGCTCGCTTTACGTGTCAGTCGACTTCTTCTTATTCTTCATAAATATAACATTTTCACCTTCACAAGAGTCTTCATAGTTCAAAATATAATATAATGTGTTTTAATATCAACTCCGAGAACATTTGAGGAAGTTGCATATTCAGCGTTTTCGCCGAGAAATATGCTTATTCAGCCATCATCAGATTCAAAGAGAATGCACCTACCTCCAAATCGAATGCTATCAGCCGGAACTATTTCACAATTTGCACACCTTGCCCTTTAAGTTACGGCTCAAAAAAAAAAAAAATCAACAAATCAGAAGTTACTAATCCAGAATTCCGTCTCAAGAGGAAACACAGAATTGAGGAATCACCTAAGGAACTATGGTTTTTGGTGTAACAGAAAACTTGATATTGTGCATTTTTTTTTAATCTAGCACGGGGCTCGACGTCATTTTAAACTATTTGTGTTTGAAAAAAAAAAAATCGAAGTTTTTAAATTGTCTCGGTCATCCTCACAATGTTTCAAGCTTTTTGTTCTTAAAGACCTAATGTGCCAGATCTCTTTAACTGTCAGTCGACTTCTTATCATCCTTCATAAAAGTGACATTTTCACCCTCACATGTGTCTTCTTAGTTCTGAATTTAATATAATGTGTTTTACAATCAACTTTGAGAACACTGGTGGAAGATGCATATTCAGCGCTTTCGCCAAGAAATGCGCTTATTCAGCCATCATTAGATAAAAAGAGAATTGACCTACCTCCAAAACGGATGCTACCAACCGGAACTATTTCACAATTTGCACTACTTCTTGCCCTTGAAGTCACGGCTAAGGGGGGAAAAAAAAGACAAATCAGAAGTTAATAATCCAGAATTCCGACTCAAGAGGAATCATTTTATTGAAAGATTTTACCTACGGAAATGTGGTTTATGGTGTAACAGAGATCTTGATGTTGTGCAAAAGTTCGTGTTTTTTTTCCTTTACCGCCACAAGGCTCGGCGAAATTTTAAACTGCTTGTGCTTAAAAAAAAAAAAAAATCGATGTTTTTAAATCGTCTCAGTGATCCTCACAATGTTTCAAGCTTTTTGTTCTTAAATAGCTAATGTGCCAGCTCTCTTTACGTGTCACTCGACTTCTTGTTATCCTTCATAATTGTGATATTTTCACCCTCACAACTGTCTTCATTTTCAGAATATAATATAATGAGTTTTACATTCAACTTTGAGAACACTTGAGGAAGTTGCATATTCAGCGTTTCCTCCGAGAAATACGCTCATTCACCCATCATTAGATTAAAAGAGAATGGACCTGCCTCCAAAGCGGATGTTATCATCCGGATCTATTTCACAATTTGCACTACTTCCTGTCCTTGAAGTCCCGGATAAGGCGGAAAAAAAAAATAGATACATCACAAGTTAATAATGCAGAATTCCTTCTCAAAAGAAATCACATTAATGAAAGATTTTACCTACGGAAATATGGTTTTTGGTGAAACAGAAACCTTGATATTGTGCAAAAGTTCTTTTTTTTTTCTTTACCGGCAGGAGGCTCGACGTAATTTTAAACTGTTTGTGCTTGAGAAAAAAAAATCAGTTTTTAAATTGTTTAGGTGATCCTCACAATGTTTCAAGCATTTTTTCTTAAATACCTAAGGTGCCAGCTCTCTTTACGTGTCAGTCGACTTCTTGTTATCGTTCATAATTGCGACATTTTCACTCTCACAAGTGTCTTCTTAGTTCTGAATATAATATAATGTGTTTTACAATCAACTTTGAGAACACTTGAGGAAGATGCATATTCAGCGTTTTCGCTAAGAAATACGTTTATTCAGCCATCATTAGATTAAATGAGATTGGACCTACCTCCAAAACGGATGCTATCAGTCGGAACTATTTTATAATTTGCACTACTTCTTGTCCTTAAAGTCATGGCAAAGGGAAAAAATAAAATCGACAAATCAGAAGTTAATAATTCAGAATTCCCTCACAAGAGGAAACACAGTATTGAAAGATTTTACCTAAGAAAATGTGGTTTTTGGTGTAACAGGAACTTTGATATTGTGGAAATGAAAGTATTTTTCTTTTTTCTTTTTTACCTCCACGAGGCTCGACGTAATATTAAACGTGCTGGACCAAAAAAAAGTCGATATTCTATAATTGTTTCGGTGATCCTCACAATGTTTCAGGCTTTTTGTTTTTAAAAACCTGAGGTGCCAGCTCTCTTTACGTGACACTCGAATTCTTGTTATCCTTCATAAATGTGACATTTTCACCCTCACAAGTGTCTTCTTAGTTCTGAACATAATAAAATGTTTTTTACAGTCATCTTTGAGAGCACTTGAGGATGTTGCATATTCAGCGTTTTCGCCGAGATATACGCTTATTCAGCCATCATTAGATTAAATGAGAATGGACCTGCCTCCAAAACGGATGCTATCAGCCGGAGCTATTTCACAATTTGCACACCTTGTCCTTTAAGTCACGGCTAAGGGGAAAAAAATTCAACAAATCAGAAGTTAGTAATCCAGAATTCCATCTCAAGAGGAATCACAGTATTGAGGAATCACCTAAGGAAATGTGGTTTTTGGTGTAACAGAAACCTTGATATTGTGCAATTTTTTTTTTCTTTTTACTGCCACTGGGATCGACGTTATTTTAAACTATTTGTGTTTGAAAAAAAAAATCGAAGTTTTTAAATTGTCTCGGTGATCCTCACAATGTTTCAAGCTTTTTGTTCTTAAAAACCTAAGGTGCCAGATCTCTTTAACTGTCAATCGACTTCTTATTATCCTTCATAAAAGTGACATTCTCACCCTCACAAGTGTCTTCTTAGTTCTGAATTTAATATAATGTGTTTTACAGTCAACTTTGAGAAAACTGGAGGAAATTGCATGTTCAGCGTTTTCGTCGAGAAATGCGCTTATTCAGCCATCATTAGATAAAAAGAGAATTGACCTATCTCCAAAACGGATGCTACCAACCGGAACTATTTCACAATTTGCACTACTTCTTGTCCTTGAAGACACGGCTAAGGGAAAAAAAAAAAAAAAAGACAAATCAGAAGTTAATAATCCAGAACTCCGTCTCAAGAGGAATCACTTTACTGAAAGATTTTACCTACGGATATGTGGTTTATAGTGTAACAGACATCTTGACATTGTGCAAAAATTCGTTTTCTTTTCTTTCCCGCCACGAGGCTCGACGTAATTTCAAACTGCTTGTGTTTGAAGAAAAAAAATCGATGTTTTTAAATTCTCTCAGTGATCCTCACAATGTTTCAAGCTTTTTATTCTTAAATACCTAAGGTGCCAGCTCTCTTTACCTGTTAGTCGACTTCTTGTTATCCTTCATAACTGTGACATTTTCACCCTCAGAAGTGTCTTCTAAGTTCAGAATATAATATAATGAGTTTCACAATCAATCTGAGAAAACTTTGAGGAAGTTTCATTTTCAGCGTTTTCTCCGAGAAATACGCTTATTCACCCATCATCAGATTAAAAGAGAATGGACCTACCTCCAAAACGGATGCTATCAACCGCAACTATTTCAAAATATGCACAACTTCTTGTCCTTAAAGACACAGCTAAGGGAAAAAAAATGGACAAATCTGAAGATAATGATCCAGAATTCCGTCTCAAGAGGAATCAAAGTATTAAAAGATTTTACCTACGGAAATGTGGGTTTCGGCGTAACGGACACCTTAATATTGTGCAAAGGTTGGTTTTTTTTTTCCGCCAAGAGGCTCGACGTAATTTTAAACTGCTTGTGCTTGAGAAAGAAAAATCAAAGTTTTTAAAATGTCTTGGTGATCCTCACAATGTTTCAAGCTTTTGTTCTTAAAAACCTAAGGTGCCAGCTCGTTTTACTTGTCAGTCGACTTCTTATCCTTCATAAATATGACATTTTCACCTTCACAAGTTTTTTTTTTTATGTGTCCGACTCTGGGCATAGTTCTAAATATAATATAATGTGTTTTAATATCAACTCCGAGAACATTTGAGGAAGTTGCATATTCAACGTTTTCGCAGAGAAATACGCTTATTCAGCCATCATTATATTAAAAGAGAGTGGACCTACCTCCAAATCTAATGCTATCAGCCGGAACTATTTCACAATTTGCACACCTTGCCCTTTAAGTTACGGCTCAGGGAAAAAAAAAATTCAACAAATCAAAAGTTAGTAATCCAGAATTCCATCTCAAGAGGAATCACAATATTGAGGAATCACGTAAGGAAATGTGGTTTTTGGTGTAACAGAAAACTTGATATTGTGCATTTTTTTTTTTTACCAACACGGGGCTCGACGCTATTTTAAACTATTTCTGTATGAAAAAAAAATCGAAGTTTTTAAATTGTCTCGGTCATCCTCACAATATTTCAAGCTTTTTGTTCTTAAAGACCTGAGGTGCCAGATCACTTTAACTGTCATTACACTTCTTATTATCCTTCATAAAATTGACATTTTCATCCACACAAGTGTCTTCTTAGTTCTGAATTTAATATAATGTGTTTTACAATCAACTTTGAGAACACTGGAGGAAGATCCATATTCACCGTTTTCGCCGAAAAATGCGCTTATTCAGCCATCATTAGATAAAAGGAGAATTGACCTACCTCCAAAACGGATGCTACCAACCGGAACTATTTCACAATTTGCACTACTTCTTGTCCTTGAAGTCACGGCTAAGGGGGAAAAAAAAGAAAAATCAGAAGTTAATAATCCAGAATTCCGTCTCAAGAGGAATCACTTTATTGAAAGATTTTACCTACGGAAAAGTGGTTTATGGTGTAACAGAGATCTTGATGTTCTGCAAAAGTTCGTTTTTTTTTCTTTACCGCCACGAGGCTCGACGTAATTTTAAACTGCTTGTGCTTGAAAAAAAAAAATCGATGTTTTTAAATTGTCTCAGTGATCCTCACAATGTTTCAAGCTTTTTGTTCTTAAATACCTAATGTGCCAGCTCTCTTTACGTGTCACTCGACTTCTGGTTATCCTTCATAATTGTGATATTTTCACAGTCACAAGTGTCTTCATTTTCAGAATATAATATAATGAGTTTTACATTCAACTTTGAGAACACTTGAGGAAGTTGCATATTCAGCGTTTCCTCCGACAAATAAGCTCATTCACCCATCATTAGATTAAAAGAGAATGGACCTACCTCCAAAACGGATGTTATCAACCGGAACTATTTCACAATTTCCACTACTTCCTGTCCTTGAAGTCCCGGCTATGGCGGAAAAAAAAAACAGGTACACCACAATTTAATAATCCAGAATTCCGTCTCAAGAAAAATCACCTTAATGAAAGATTTTACCTACGAAAATATTGTTTTTGCTGTAACAGGAACCTTGATATTGTGCAAAGGTTCTTTTTTTTCTTTACTGGCAGGAGGCTCGAGGTAATTTTAAACTGTTTGTGCTTGAGAAAAAAAAATCGGTTTTTAAATTGTCTAGGAGGTCCTCACAATGTTTCAAGCATTTTGTTCTTAAATACCTAAGGTGCCAGCTCTCTTTACGTGTCAGTCGACTTCTTGTTATCGTTCATAATTGCAACATTTTCACTCTCACAAGTGTCTTCTTAGTTCTGAATATAAAATAATGTGTTTTACAATCAACTTTGAGAACACTTGAGGAAGATGCATATTCAGCGTTTTCGCCGAGAAATACGTTTATTCAGCCATCATTATATTAAAAGAGAATGGACCTACCTCCAAAACGGATGCTATCAGTCGGAACTATTTCATAATTTGCACTACTTCTTGTCCTTAAAGTCATGGCAAAGGGAAAAAATAAAATCGACAAATCAGAAGTTAATAATCCAGAATTCCCTCACAAGAGGAAACACAGTATTGAAAGATTTTACCTAAGAAAATGGGGTTTTTAGTGTAACAGAAACCTTGATATTGTGAAAATGTAAGTTTTTTCTTTCTTATTTTACCGCCACGAGGCTCGACGTAATCTTAAACGTGCTCGAGAAAAAAAAATCGGTATTCTATAATTGTTTCGGCAATCCTCAGAATGTTTCAGGATTTTTGTTCCTAAAGACCTAAGGTGCCAGCTCTCTTTAAGTGACACTCGAATTCTTGTTATCCTTCATAACTGTGACATTTTCACCCTCACACGTGTCTTCTTAGTTCTGAATATAATAAAATGCGTTTTACAATCTCTTTAAGTGACACTCGAATTCTTGTTATCCTTCATAACTGTGACATTTTCACCCTCACAAGTGTCTTCTTAGTTCTGAATATAATAAAATGCGTTTTACAATCATCTTTGAGAACACTTGAGGATGTTGCATATTAAGCGTTTTCGCAGAGAAATACGCTTATTCAGCCATCATTAGATTAAAAGAGAATGGACCTGCCTCCAAATCGGATGCTATCAGTCGGAGCTATTTCACAATTTGCACACCTTTTAAGTCACGGCTAAGGGGAAAAAAATTCAACAAATCAGAAGTTAGTAATCCAGAATTCCATCTCAAGAGGAATCACAGTATTGAGGAATCACCTAAGGAAATTTGGTTTTTGGTGTAACAGAAAACTTGAAATTGTGCATTTTTTTTTTTTTTTTTACCGTCACGGGGCTCGACGTTATTTTAAACTCTTTGTGTTTGAAAAAAAAAATCGAAGTTTTTAAATTGTCTCGGTGATCGTCACAATGTTTCAAGCTTTTTGTTCTTAAAAACCTAAGGTGCCAGCTCGTTTTACTTGTCAGTCGACTTCTTATTATCCTTCATAAAAGTGACATTTTCACCCTCACAAGTGTCTTCTTAGTTCTGAATTTAATATAATGTGTTTTTCAATCAACTTTGAGAAAACTGAAGGAAGCTGCATATTCAGCGTTTTCGTCGAGAAATGCGCTTATTCAGCCATCATTAGATAAAAAGAGAATTGACCTACCTCCAAAACGGATGCTACCAACCGGAACTATTTCATAATTTGTACTACTTCTTGTCCTTGAACTCACGGCTGAGAGGAAAAAAAAAAGACAAATCAGAAGTTAACAATCCAGAATTCCGTCTCAAGAGGAATCACAGTATTGCGGAATCACCGAAGGAAATGTGGTTTTTGGTGTAATAGAAAACTTGATATTGTGCATTTTTTTTACAGCCACGGGGCTCGACGTTATTTTAAACTATTTGTGTTTGAAAAAAAATAATCCAAGTTTCTGAATTGTCTCGGTGATCCTCACAATGTTTCAAGCTTTTTGTTCTTAAAGACCTAAGGTGCCAGATCTGTTTAACTGTCAGTCGACTTCTTATTATCCTACATAAAATTGACATTTTCACCCTCACAAGTGTCTTCTTAGTTCTGAAATCAATATAATGTGTTTTACAATCAACTTTGAGAACACTGGGGGAAGATACTTATTCAGCGTTTTCGCCAAGAAATGCGCTTATTCAGCCATCATTAGATAAAAAGAGAATTGACCTACCTCCAAAACGGATGGTACCAACCGGAACTATTTCACAATTTGCACTACTTCTTGTTCTTGAAGACACGGCTAAGGAAGAAAAAAAAAAGACAAATCAGAAGTTAATAATCCAGAATTCCGTCTCAAGAGGAATCACTTTATTGAAAGATTTTACCTACGGAAATGTGGTTTTTTGTGTAACAGAGATCTTGATGTTGTGCAAAAGTTCGTTTTTTTTTCTTTACCGCCACGAGGCTCGACGTAATTTTTAACTGCTTGTGCTTTAGAAAAAAAAAATCGATGTTTTAAGTTGTCTCAGTGAACTTCACATTGTTTCAAGCTTTTTGTTCTTAAATACCTAATGTGCCAGCTCTCTTTACGTGTCACTCGACTTCTTGTTATCCTTCATAATTGTGATATTTTCACCCTCAAAAGTGTTTTCATTTTCAGAATATGATATAATGAGGTTTACATTCAACTTTGAGAACACTTGAGGAAGTTGCATATTCAACGTATCCTCCGAGAAATACTCTCATTCACCCATCATTAGATTAAAAGAGAATGGACCTACCTCCAAAACGGATGTTATCAACCGGAACTATTTCACAATTTGCACTACTTCCTGTCCTTAAAGTACCGGTTAAGGCAGAAAAAAAAATAGATACATCACAAGTTAATAATGCAGAATTCCGTCTCAAGAGAAATCACATTAATGAAAGATTTTACCTACGGATATATGGTTTTTGGTGTAACAGAAACCTTGATATTGTGCAAAAGTTCTTTTTTTTTTCTTTACCGGCAGGAGGCTCGACGTAATTTTAAACTGTTTGTGCTTAAGAAAAAAAAATCGGTTTTTAAATTGTCTAGGTGATCCTCACAATGTTTCAAACATTTTGTTCTTAAATACCTAAGGTGCCAGCTCTCTTTACGTGTCAGTCGACTT
>JAGKTI010027377.1:0-13279 GCA_018397915.1 Birgus latro | reverse complement strand
GAAATGAATGTATCTTGAATTTGGCTCTCTTTTGTATTGTTTTTACTTTTTCTTGGAAGGAACAGTATGCGGGCCCATGGCCCTTGGTTCCTTCTTCCTTGCATTAAAAAAAAAAAAAAAAAAATCTGGCGCCTGAAAGCAACATAAAATATCACAAATAGTACTGACCAATTATATAAAAAGTTTAATAAATAAGTTTTGATTGCATAAGGCTGTACTAAGTTGGGGTAAATATATACCTGGTGACTTCCACAGACTCCCACAACTGAGTGCATCTTGTGCACATCCACGTTAGTGTGAGAAAGTCATCAGCTACATATTTACCCCAGCTTCTTACAACCATACTCATTACATTCAGAGTTAACTCACCACTGTCCCTGAAGTTTTGGCGGATAAACTCTGACGACTCGTGATGATCATGATGATGATGATGAACATGACACACGTGGGACAAAGTTATCACAGGTAAAGAGCACAATCAAGCACTAATTCGCTCACCTAATAGCACAGCAATGCACTTGTTACTTTTGAATATGTGAGAGGACAATTATTGGGCACAATAACGAAATTATGGGAGGTTTGGTGTGGCAACATATAGTCAGTGAAGAGACCGCAACAGTGGCAGGACACAAGACTGAAGGAGAGACAGAGGAGCGCGGGAGCGCAGTGGTTTGGCGCAAAATGATCCGCAGGCTTCCGCACTGCTAAACTTTGCGGCTGCAAACGAAATCTTGGCTCCACAGAGGGGCAATCCCCGAATCTGAGAGACCCATGAAAGTTGAATCTGCGAATGTGGAAGGCTGCCTGTACGGTCATCTGACTCCTCACCAAATGGTCAAAGTCCCTCAGCTGCCTGGATCACTCGGATGCTTCCAGCATGCACGAGTAATACAGAACCTAACTAACAAACCAACCAAATATGGCCATCCGACTCCTCACCAAACGATCAAAGTCGCCTGGCTGCCCTGATCACTCAGATGCTACCAGCAGACATGGAGTCAAATAAGAATTGAATTAGAACTGAATATGAACTGATTGAAAAAATGCATGAATTGGAATTGAACTGAACTGAAAAAAGTGGATACTGTCAATGAATTTATATGAACTGATGCTAAATCAATTAAAATGAGTAATTTGATGATTACTTTAGTATCTATTGGGCAAAAAATTAAGCCATATAACAATATTAGGACTAATTCCCACTAACTGGGTCATAACATCATAAATTTTTCCATGGGGAATACCTGGTAGTAGGCTAAGGGTTGGCTGGGGGTCCTTGAATTTTTACCCGAAGTTATTTGTTTTGAAGATCCTGTAATGGAAAGTTATACAGTTTGTGTGTGCGTGAGTGAGTGCGTGCATGTGTGTGTGTATTTACCTAATTGTGATATACAGGCTATGAGCTATGCTCATGGGGTCCCATCTCTGTTTCTAGAGATCAAATTTTGCTTTAAACTCATTTAGATTTTTTGACTGGACAATCTCTTTGTCCAGACTATTCCACAGATCTATACATCTATATGGAAAACTATATTTCTTGATATCTTTCAAGCAGTTTGGCTTCTTTAGTTTCATTCCATGTCCTCTTGTAACTCTCTCACCCCACCCAAACAGATCTTCTCTGTCAATTTTATCTACTCCCATCTTGGTCCTGAACACTGCAATCATGTCGCCCCTTTCTCTCCTTTCCTCTAAGGAAGGCAAATCCAGCCTTTCCAGCCTCTCTCAGCATGACAGATCTGCCAGACTGGGGACCATCTTGGTAGCTCCCCTCCCCCCCTCTGACTCTGGGCATAGGCTACACAGCCTGCTATCAAGGCCCAGCAGTCCTCCTACATACCTGTTCTTTGTATTCTCTCAATCTTGTTTATATCTTTCTTTTTGTGTGGGGACCACACTACTGCTGAATATTCTAATCTGTGGCGGATCATGGCCACTATCAATTTTTTCATCATCTCCTCATCCATGTAATGAAATGCTACTCTTATGCTGGTCAAGAGTTTATACGTCTCTCTAACTATCTTGTTAACGTGTTTTTCCGGTGACAAATTATCCTGGACCAGCACTCCCCAATCTTTCTCTTCTTTTGCTTTTGTAATTGGTTCATTATCCATCAAATAATTCAGTGATGGCCTCTTGGTACTTTTACCCATTTCCAATACTTTACCTTTTTTTTTGCATTGAATTTTATTTCCCACATCCAGCTCCAACCATGTATCCTATACAGATCCTCCTGCAGCATTTTACATTCCTCTTCAACCCCTACCTTCTTTACGATCTTTGCATCATCAGGAAATAGACTTGCATAACTGTTTACTCCATCTACCATATTATTTACGTAAATCAGGAACATTATTGGCGCCAACACCGAGCCCTGTGGGACACCACTTGTTACTTCCCTCCATCCAGATGTCCTGTCTTTTATTACTGTCCTCATTTGTCTGTCTCTCAAAAAGTCTCTCATCCATTCCAGAAGGTTTCCCTTCAGTCCTCCTATATGCTCTAATTTCCACATTAGTCTCTTATGGGGTACCTTGTTGAAGGCCTTCTCCAAATCTAAATACACACAATCCACCCAACCATCTCTCTCCTGTAGCATGTCAACTGCTCTTGATTTTGTAAAAGCTCAACAAACTGGAAACACATGACCTTCCACTTCTGAAACCAAACTGGCTTTCAGTCAAAATATTCATCTCTTCCAGATATTTTATCCATCTATCTTTCAGGTTCTTTCGCACAATTTTGCGACCATGCTGGTTAGGGACACTGGTCTATAATTCAGGGGATCTTCCTTGTTTCCTCCCTTTTTAATTGGTAGCTACCACATTTGCCCTCTTCCACTCCCGAGGCACTTTCCCCTCTTCCAAAGAACACACAATTAAACTGTGAATCTTATCTGCCAGTTGTTCTGTGCATTCCTTCAGTACCCAATTAGAGATTCCATCCGGACCTAGGGCTTTCCTTACATCTTGAGTTTCCAGTAATTTCTACACTTCCTGCCCTTCCACTTATGTATCTTTTATCACTAAATTTCTAGTCACTCCCTCCCACTTCACAAATTCCCTTTCATTAGTGAAAACTGATTGGAAACATTTGTTCATTATTTCAGCTTGCATTGCCGCATCTTTATAGACCTCTCCTCCTACTTTCAGTTTGGTGATTTCATCCTTTTGTTTCAATTTGCCATTGACAAATCTTTAAAACAATTTGGATTCGTCCTTACATCTGTCAATTATACCTTTTTCGGAGTTCCTTTCTACGTATCCTTGTATATTCATTTCTATTTCTTTTATATTCTTCTTTGTTCTGTTATTACCTCTCTTTCTCCATTTTTTCCACACCATGTCCCTCTCTTCTTTTGCTATCTTACACCTTCAATTAAACCATTCCTTTTTCCAGTTTTCTTTCCCTCTTACTCTTGGCAGATATTTTTCCACTCCCAAATTATAGAGGTCTAGAAAGATATCCCACTTCCTCTGTACCTCTCTTGTTTCTCTGAATTTTCTCACATCTGCATTTTCAAAATTTTTTCTCAATTCTGCAAAGTTTGCTTTCCCAAAGTTATATCTTCCCTGCCTATAAAGCTAGTCTCTTGGCACCACATTCCCTATTATCATCTGGAACTCAATGACCACATGATCACTTTTTCCTATAGGACACAGATATTTCAAAGATTCAATTACGTCAGATTCTTTGGTTAACAGTAGATCTAATCTTGCTGGTGTGTCATCACCTTGGAATCGTGTCTCTTCTTTGATCCACTGCGTCATTACATTATTCATTGCTATGTTTAACAATATAGTGCCCCACGAATCTTCACTGCCTCCTGAGTCCCATTCCTCCCAGTTCACCTCTTTACAATTAAAATCACCCATTAGAATTATATTGTTGCTTTTCACAATCACTTTCTGTAGACAACTAACCACGTCTGACAACATCTGATATTCAACATCATTCCATGCTCTTGTCTTAGGGGGAACATATACTACTGCCATATCTCTCTTAACATTCTCTCCAGTTTCTAATTTCATATTTATTACTTCAGCCCTACCCTCTCCCATTTCCACTGTGTTGTTCTTCACCGATATCATCACTCCTCCTCCCGTTTTTTCTTCTCTGTCTCTTCTCCACAATTTGTAATTACCATCTCTCAAATGGATATCAATATCTTCTCTTAGTTTGGTCTCTACAAAGCACATAACATCAGGTTCATGTACTATACTCTTAAGAAATCGTTGATTTCTAACCTTGCCGATATTAATCCATCAGTATTAGTATACACCACTTTCAATCTTTTCTTGTTGTTTTTTATACCCTCTTCTCTCCATCGGTACCACTTCCTCAATTTCTGATCCATAACTCCAATAAACACTGCCTTCTCTTCCTCCGTTCTCTGTTCGTTTTCTGCCTTTGCTTCCTTTACTAACTCCTTTACTTTAGCTCTTTCTTCTTCATTTGCATCTCTCCTTATCCAAACATTTTTGAACCCTTCTTTGTTTGATAATTTCCATGTTCTATTTATGATTTCATTTATCATTACCTGGGACTTACCTTCAGTGGCCTCGTCCCTCCTTCCTCATACTTTCCTAATCTAAACACTTCTTCAATCTCTTCTTGAGCTTCGTTGTTACCCTCCATAACTACTGATATTATCTCTTTAACCTTATTCAGTTCTTCTCTTTCTCTTTCTGATCTTACTGTCATACGTTTTTCTTTTACTCCTGAAATTATTACACATTTTTTCTTATCTGCTACATCCCTGACTAAAGATTCTCTACTTTTCAGTACCATAACCACTTCCTTCTCCACCTTTCCCTTGCTTTGTTGTTCTATAATCTCCTTCAAAATTACATTTCCTTCCTCCTGAATTTTCTTCCACCTCTTATGTTGCTCCCTGATTTCCTTAATGTGCTCATCTTGCATCCTTGATTTTGATTCATACTCATCTAGTTTACTTTTCATTCTGTCCCTTTCTTCTTCCAACCTCTTATTCTCCCTCTTGAGCTGTTTTATTTCATTTGAGGCAGATTCATTACTCACGTTTAATTCTGTAACTTCTCTTTATTGTTCTTCACTGCGTGTGCAAACTTTATCCAGTTTATTCTGTAGGGCTTTGATCTCTCTCGCCTGCTCTAAGATCCATTCCTGCAACTCTCTAACTACTGCCCATATCTTTTTTAGCTCCTGGACATTCGTCTCTGCCGTTTTCTCTAGTCCTGCTACTCGTTTGATTCAGCTTAGTACTTCCATTCCCCACGTCGTCTTCGGAGAAGCCCGCAAATTCCCCCTCACCAATTGTAAACAAAGCGCTGACCTTCCACGCCATGTTGCAACATATGGAAACTTTCTAATTCCACTGTTCTTGTACTTTTAAGGCCGAAACCTGCATTTTTTTTCTTTAACTAATGCCCGACGGGACTACCACTCACATAGTCATTCACATAATCACAATAGGCTCGTCTCCTTTCCGCCGCTGATTCAGCGATTTTTTCCCCGTGATCCAGTAGCAGCTCCTTCTCTGTCGGCGACGTGTGTGTGTAAACTGGCAACACATGTTGCAGTTGACTGGTGTGAAAGAATAATGAAAAAGTAATGAATATTTATGAATGAGTAGGAAATACAAATAATAAGGCCTATTAAAGATTTTACTGTACTGTAATCACTCTGTGTATCAATATGCAGTATCAGAAGTAATATAAAGAATAAAAACAAAATGAATTGGAATCAAACTGAACTAAATTGAAGTGAATTGGAATTGATTATGAGTATCAATTCTTTAGAACTGGATTTGAATTGAATTATTGATATAATCAATTTTGTAATGTATTGTATTTGAATTGGTACTGATAACAGTTGAACTGACCCAACCCTGGCTACCAGCCACGCACAATACAGACCCTAACCACAATTTGAACAAATAAGGCTGCCCATGAGTCATCTTGCCAAAAGTGCGCCTTCACAAAGTGTGTCTCACCTGATGTGCGACGGGGGTTCGTTTCGTTTCGTTTTTGAAAGCTCCAACATGCTTGCATGCGTTGGCCTTGGTCACCTAATGGCGGCTCTCCATGCTGCTCGATCTTTGGCAGCCTCTCTGGTTTGTCCTTTAACCGTGAGGTCACACTTAATTAATTATTTAGAAAGTGCATTTGCTACTTGCAGTGTGCGACGGGCATGAAAAATTGAAGCAAATACGGTATTCTCTCGCATCTTGCAAGCATAATTTGTAGCATGCAATGGGTAAGGGTGGGGCCGGTCAGTATGTGTGGAGGGGTGCAGCTAGTGGTGGCCACAGCAGCAGGATGATGACGTAATGTCTGACCCGGACTTTGAGGGTTTCCTGGAGCAGCAACAGGCAGCACCTAACCTAGTGCAAACTGAGATGTGCATTCCAAAAAGCCGGCCACACAATATTATGCTTTAAAAGGATTCGTTAATCACTGGCGCAATCATCACCAATGCCATTTGGTATTTTTCATTACCAAATGTGGGGCAGTTTGGTAATGAAAAATTCAATCGGTAATGATTCAGAATGATTCATTACCAAAAGGATTTTTGGATTTTTTCACATGTATGAGCATACCGAGGATGAAGACAGTGGATTATCTTTTTTTTTATTTTTTTTTTTAATGCAAGAAAGAAGGAACCAAAGGCTAAGAGCCCACAAACTGTTCCTTCTGAAAAAAATAAATAATAATAATTAAAAAAAATAAAATAGAGAGAGAGAGAGAGAGAGCCCAAACCCCTCCAGTAGTGATGAGAGTGACAGTGAGGCATGGGATGAGGCCCGAGCAGAACAGCTGTGAGTGTTTTGATTCGGCTACTGTGGTACGGCCTTGGGTACCAAAACAACAATTCGCATTATCTATGCTCTGTACAATGCTGGTAAGGTCTTGAATTTTCATAATAAATATGCAATACTACTCTTGCATGTTTCTATTGTAAGTTTTCCTTTTGCATTTTAGCAAGGGATTGGTACTGGTGAATCAATATCCGAAAATTCAGGATGTGTTGCCCATAAAGCCATTTTAACATGGGATCCTATGCTTTGCAAAGTGCAAATTTATAAAGTGCGAAGAGCTGTGTCACCCATATTCATGCACTTTAGGCGAGATGACTGTATGTTTAAGGATGATGCAGTATTGAGCTGGACATTATTAAACATTAGTGGGTACTCCTATGGAAGATTTTGTTGAGTTAATAGGTGTAAGAACTGAGTCTTTGATGCATTAAAAACAACAAGATTATTTTTACCCCAGTCAGAGATATGAGTCAAGTCAGACATTAGATGTGCCATAGCCTCATCCATTGTTTGTTGAAGTAACTGCTAGATGGATGTTGCAGGAACCAAATGGAAAGGTGAAGGGTGGAATCATCAGTGTTTAAGTGGATAGCATTAGAAATACAGCTTAGAGCAGAGGTTCTTAACCTGGGGGGTGCCTCCTAATTCCATGGGGGGCGTGAGCCCAGGGGAAAAAGTAGGAATTTCTCTAATTGCATTTGTAATTCTCTTAACAAGAGCGTGGCTAATATAAAGATGATTATGAAAAAAATACAAAACGTGCTCGGACGACTTTTTGAACTGCGAGAAGTAGCAATACTTCTAGATTCACAGCAGAAGGCAGATCTCCACAACAAATTTCAGTCTGAAGGCTTTCTGCTATCTCTAGCTTACCTGGTGGACATCTTCGAAGCGGTGAATGCAATCAACCTAAAACTACAAGGGAAAAGCATCATCATCATCATGCGCCACGACACCATTCAAGCCTCCATGGCCACTCTCGACCTCTGGAAATGTCAAATTCAGGATGGAAATACAGCCAGTTTTAGTAACTTGGATTCTGCTCTCATTCACAGTTACCTTGATTCTGGGTTTAAAAAACAGTAATAATAATAATCACTCATCTGACTGACTGGAAAACAGAATTCATCAGATACTTCCCAGATATATATGAGAAGCACTGAGCCTGGAAATTCATCTGGAACCCATTTCAATGCGAAGTAGCTGATGTTTCGGATGAAGTGCAAGGAAGTTTCTTGAGTTAAAGTTCAACTCCTCAGCTGAGGAAGACTTCAAAGAACTGGATCTTGAGGCGTTCTGGTTCAAGTACCTTCCTGTTTACCCTCTGATCTAACATCAAGCTCTTAGAATTCTAACAATGTTTGGATCCACGTATCTTTGTGATGCTGCATTTTCCATGCTCGTTGCTGTCAAGACCAAGTACAGAAACAGGCTGAACGTTGAAGAGGACTTACATTGTGCACCCTCTGGCATTCGACCATGCATTCAAAATCTGGTAGCTAAGAAGCAGTTTCAAGTATCTCATTAAATTAGTAAGAAAGTAAGCTAATTAAATATGCTGGGTATATTGTTTGCACAGAAGTCATGCTCAATGAAAGGACTATAAACACCCATTTTTTTCAGTTTTTCCGTACAGTCACGGAGGGAATTTTATCAATTTTGTTGAAGATGTGAGGGGGTCATGGAGAGAAGGACCAACTTCTAGAGGGGGCGTGGTAGTAAAAAGGTTAAGAACCACTGGCTTAGAGGGTCATTGATGAATACAAGGAAGAGAGTTGGTGACAGGACAGAGCCCTGAGGAACACCACTGATGATAGATCTAGAAGAACGGTGGCTGTCTACAACAGCAGCTACAGAACGACCAGAAGTTATAGATGAAGGCACCGATAGATGGATAGAAATCTTAATAGGGCAGTTTAGAAATTAAAGATTTATGCCAGACGCAACTGACAGCCTTTGAGATATCAAGTGCAATTGCAAAGCTTTCGCCAAAGTCCTGAAAGGAGGATGACCAGGAGTCTGAAAGGTAGATGAGAAGATCGCCAGTGAAGCGTCCCTGACGGAACCTATACTGACAGTCGGAAAGAAGGTTGTGATAGTAAAGATGCTTTAAAAATTTTCTGTTAAGAATAGACTTGAAATCTTTTGAGACACAAGATGTTAAAACAAATGGGCAATAGTCAGAGGGTTGGGAATGGGCACCCTTCTTTGGGACTGGCTGAATGAGTGCAAACTTCCAGCAAGAAGGAAATGTACAAATTGAGAGACAAAGGCAAATGAGTTTACCAAGGCATGGTGTCAGCACAGACGCACAGTTCTTGAGGACAACAGGAGGGACCCCATCAGGCCTATATGCCTTGTTAGTATTGAGGCCAGTGATGGCAGAAAATACATCAGCTAAAGAAATTTTAAGGTAAGCCATGAGAAAGTCAGAGGGGGGAAGTGATGAAGGAACAGCACTGGAATCGTCTAAGGTGGAATTGGAGAAAGAGATCTGTTTTATTGTAGTGCTGTAATTTTAAGTTAGTATAAGTGTAATATAAGTTAATATAAGTTAGTATAAGTATAATGTAAGTGTAATATAAGTGTAGTTTAAGTTAGTTTAAGTGATGCAATGTATGGGAAATGGACCTCGAAATTCATTTTTTGGGCTTGATCTTAGTTAAAGTGTAGCCGGAGTGTGATATTATTAATAGGTAAGACCGTGTGGAGCGAGATTACGTGCAAAAGCATGATCTGTTTTTGATAAAGAGGCAAAGAAAGGTAAAAATTCGCGATAGGTTGTATTTACACTTTGAATTCAGAATTTTGTAGTTGGGTTTGTTATTATCATCTTGTTGTACTGAATAATAATGTATATGAGCTTAGGTAAAGTCTGATTACTCATTATAGTCATTTGTAGCTACGAAATTTATTTATTTTCACTGGCGCCAGATCATGTAGACCAGACAACTGCGACACATGGTTACAATTAATTGAAACTCGTGAGTTTAGGCTTCGGTAAAAACTGTCAGACCCAAGTGACTGCCACAAAATCTGAAACATCATAAGTCAGTTTGTCTAAGTAAGAGGAAAGAGAAAATTCCTTGTTGCAAGTTCCTTGATGATTGTTATAGTAAGTAAACTGAGGAGTAATAAGTTGAAGCCAGTTCCGGCGTTGGGACGACAACAGCAAGCGAGGGCGTCTTCTAGACCTATGTTCATTGTGAGTCCTGACGGCATGGCGATCAACAGGTCAGTTGAGAGTCCTTAAATCCCCCCCCCCTTTTCTGTCTCAAAAATAGATCTTCTATATATCTGTATATATAGTAAGTTGACTGATGATATTCCCCAACTTCTCTTCTGTGTTGATTGTGAGTCCTGGCGGCATCCGCTCAACAGATTGCGTGTGTAACATCGAGGCCCCAATACGGTCTTCACTGGAGCCAAAGCCCTTACACAATCCCCCCCCCTAGTTCATTTCTTTCTGCATTGTTGTTGATTATGTATCTGTATGGTCCACTTGGAAAAGTCTTTTCTTCTACAGTGAAGTACTCTAGATAAAAGCGAGTGTGTTTTATGATGTCGGATTTCCTAACATACAGGGTATTGCAAGCGCTGTGAAATTTTAAATAGAATCATTCTTGTGCAACCGATCATATACATAAATATGTTAAAATGTGTTAACCCATGGAAAATTAGGGTGAATAAACTAAATCTAGAGTAAACTTTGGTGATAAGTTGTGACCCTGGGGAATTAGATCTGCGAGTCCATTAGAGACCGTGGTTAATGCAAGTCACGCCAGAATTTGAAATATTCTTTTCTCTTTATTGGTGTACCTCGTGTTAGGTTAAGAGGTCAAGTTATATGTATAATTAATGTATGTAAATTACTGATCGGGCATATAATTCATCTGTGTGCAGTATTATCAACATCTTGTTGAGTGTAAAAGCCCAAGGATCTTATCAGTGGTGGAGTTCACTCGATTAATAAGTTTTTGTACCGTGATATGTGAGTCAGCTTGATTTATTTTCTGTGGAGGAGAGAGCATTATTTTTCCCAGTTATTCTGGAGGAATCAGAGACTGAAGTATAAACTGTGTACTAGTTTCTATTGTTCGAAGGTTAATTTTCTTTTATGTATGTTAAGGTTAGTAAATCATACATAATTATTTTTCTTATGTGTTTGTTCTAAACTCCTCTGCGAAGTTTGATTATGGGATTGGGTGGCCCGCAAGGTGTGTTACTAGCTATAGGATTCACACACTCTAATATACTCACGCTATCCTGATTACTGTATCAAGCCTCAGTGTCCCATCTTTCACTGAACGGGACTAATAACTTCTTTTCTGACAAACGCTGGGTGGTGGCAGCCTACCAAAATTATTTCTACTTCTACCTGTTGGCATTTCTTCCTAGTGGTAATCAATTTACGAGGCCTTCCTTAAAAATTCTAGGATTTCTTCCTCGGTAGTAATCAGTATTCAGTAATCAGTAAAAATCTAATAAGTTCACATTATTACACTGGTGTCAAAAGCAGTGTGATAGATAAATTTTCTCTTCATTTTAAGGGAACATAAAATTGCTCCCTTACACTGGTGGTAAACAGGTGGAATTATTAAATTTAATTAGTCGTAAAATGACGGCACGACACTGGTGTTACAGCGGTGGAATCTTCATTAATTAAATAGTATAAAAATCTGATCATTACATTATCAGTAGAAGAAATGGCTACAGAGCCATCAGAGTAGAAAAAAGGAGGGAAAGATGATGAGATAAAGTTGTTAGAAAGGTTTCTGAAAAGGTGCCAGAAGGAGCAGGAAGAATTCAAGTTGGAGAGTTGCGAGTATTTATCTATCTATCACCAGACGCCATAATCCCGTAAGGGGTGGCTATTTGACTTTGAGTTATTTGTTTTACGGGGAGGGGCACTAACCCTCCACCAACCCACTTGTTGACACGTAGGGAGCACGTATGGTTTGGTTCTATGGTTACCACCCAACGTTGTAAATGGTTCTTTGGCTTACAGGAAACCATTTGGCTTGTCACTCAAGGTTAAGCCACCTGTAAAGGAAAGAAAAGCAATAAGAAGTGACAGGAAAGATGGGAGAAACAGGAAGAGAAGAGGGCAAGCACAGAAAAAGAATGATAAAGGCTAAGGAAGAAGTAGGCAGCACTACATCAAGTGAGTGGATGATGGTCGCCACCACCTATTACCAATATTTAGTATGGATGAAATTATTTTTAGCAGAGTGAAGAACAGGGGTGGGTTGGCTCCAGTATCTTTTATAGGCCTTCTCCTTGTGTACAAAATTAGAACAAGCATGATTAAACCATGGCTTTCTTGCATTAGTCAAAAGATATGAGAAAGTAAATGTAAACAACTGCAGTGAGGATTACAACTCAAACAGATGCATTTTCAATAAAAGCCAATGACAACATTCCAAACAAATACATCTATCTATCTATATCTATCTACTGCCAGACGCCTCAATCCCGCACGGGGTGGCCAAATACATACTCGGGTCAAAGATGATATGAAAATCACTAATTTCAGAATTAATTTTTCTTCAGTGACATGGTATGACATTTTTTAATGCCCCCCCCCCTCAGCAGATGTTTAACAACTTTTTCTGTCCAGATTCATAAAATTCAGTGTTTAAGCTTCAAAATTATACAGTACTTTACATATTTTTGATAAATTCTGAGACTGACACTAAAGGCTGACATTTGCATGGAATGACCCAAGATTGATTGATAGACAGACCTGTGTATCATTTAGCTGTGTTCAAATGAAGCTGAAGTTTAGATGGGAATGAATAAAAACATGAGATTTGTTTTGAATGAGGCTGCGCCAACTGATAGTGATGCTAAAAACTAATGAAGCTCGTGGTTCAAAGCTTAGCTTAGGTGTGTGTCAGCTTAAACCAGTCAGGCTGTGCTCTGGGTAACCATATGTACCGTACGGTACTGATTCCTGCCACCTTCCTCAGGTGATTTTCTAGGGCTAAATTTGGGCAAAGAAAATACAGGTAAGGAATGAACAGTGCTTGTTCTTTTTCTTCCTGGCTACACATATGTTGAGAATATTTAGATTTTTGAGTGTGATGAATGTGGTAAATAGTTATGTTGGAAAATCCACTTCAACTCCTATCAGTACAGTATACTCAGGAGTGAACATATTCATCTGAAGCAAGTAAAAATAATTAGAAATGTCTTCGGAATGAAGGGCCTAACTGACGGCAACCTCATCACGCACCTACCTGAAACATCAGAAGTAGGATGAAATGTGATGAATGTTGAGTGTTGTAAGAAAGACATATGGGAGGTAAAAATAACCATGGAGAAGTAATAGATACCAGTAATGTATTTTATAATGTACAGTCACGCTCCCTAATTTAGACCCACCCCGAGCCAAGCCGAGAGCTGAGGAAGGCAGTAGCCACGGCTCTTAAACGAACGCATTTAATAGCCACCCTCCTCCACCCCTCAAATCCCCCC
>JAGKTI010027376.1:1482-13279 GCA_018397915.1 Birgus latro | reverse complement strand
TGTACACATTTACAATTACACTCTTCAGCCAATCATCTGGGACCACACACTCATATATAATCATATTTATCAGGTCAGTGACTAACCTCACCCCAATATCTCCCGAGGCCTTCAACATTTCAGCAGTCAGCCCAGACACACCTGCCACCTTCCCCACCCGCATCCTGCCTACTGCCTCACTCACAGTAGCAGCGTCAATCAAAGGCCAAGGCCCAAACACCGGATCAGCTGGCTCCAAACCTTCGCTATCCCAATCAAACTCCTCATTCAACAACCGGCTATAATGCTCTCTCCATGCATCTTTAATATCCTCACTGTTCACCACTACCCTTCCTTCATCATTCTTCACACACTGCTCGCCTACAATGTCCCGATTATCTCTCTTCACCTGATTTGCCACCCTAAAAACCATATTTTTCCTTCCTTCATGATTTAGATTATCAAGTAAAAGTCTCTGTGACTCAGACTTCGCCCTGTATACCTCTCCTCTAGCCCTGCGCTTGGCAGCCAAGTACTCCTCCCTGTTACCACCCTTCATCCATTCCCGAAAAAGTCTTCTTTTCTCCTTAACTGCAGCTTCTACACCCTCATCTCACCACCAAGTTACTTTATGTCTTGGTGGGCCTCTTGTCCAACCGCATATTGCATCGATAACTCTCAAAAGGTTGTTCTTAAGGGCTCTATACTGTTCATTAACGTCTCTATCTACAGCTTCCTGTTCAGCCACCACTCTCCTCATCTCACTATAAAAGGCATCCCTTACTGATTGGTTTCCCAGCTTCCATATTTTCCTCCTAGGTACATATGTCCTCTTTCTCATCATTCGTTCCTTAAGCACCATGTCACAAATCAACAGTTTGTGCTGCTGCACACACTCCTCGCTTCCTATAACTTTAACATCTCTCACTAATTTCCTATCAACCCTCCTGACCAGAAAATAATCTATCTGACTACTATTTCCCCCGGACTCATACGTAATCAATCTACTCACTCTTTTTCTAAAATGTGTGTTGCACACAATCATGTCCATAGCCTCCCCAAACTCGAGTATTCTTTCCCCTTCCGCATTCCTCACACCATATGCACATCCTCCTTCATAACCTTGAGCTGCTTCACCAACATGACCATTTAAATCCCCTCCCAGAACCACTACCTCATCATCACCCATACCACCCACTACATGTATTAAATCACCCCAAAATCTATCCTTCTCTGCATCATCCAATCCCACCTGTGGAGCATATGCTGATATAACTGAAATCATCACCCGTCCGATCAAAATTTTCACTATTATCCTATCACTTACTCTCATGACATTCATAACATACTCCACCCATTTCTCCACAACCAACACACCCACACCCCCATATCCGTCAGTTCCCCCCTGCCAAAACAGCTTATAGTAGCAATCCTTCCCAGCAATCTTTCTGGCTGATCCACCCCTGTACCGGACTTCCTGCAAACAAGCCACATCCACCCACCTCCTACTGAATGCCTCAACATCTTCCCCCGCTCATCCCCTCAAACTTTCCACATTCCACAAGCCCACCCTAAACCCCCTGGGTGATTTGCTGTCCTCAGGCTTGCTTTGATGTATGTATTTGTGCTTGGTCATAGTCAGTAAGATAAAGGGGGGTAAACATTCCAAAGGCCCAGCCCACTGCACAGTCCTAGGTCCAGGCAATGGATCTGGGACCCCTAGCCCACCAGCTTACTAGTGGCTGTGGTAGTAGCCTCGGGGTACCCTGCCAGGACACCTGCAGGGACACCCTCCAAGCGCGCCTTGGCACTGCAACTGTGTAATGCAACAAATTATTTTTAGTGGCATTTTAGAAAAGCTAAGAAGCAACAGGGACAGAAGGAACTGGTGGGGTGAAGCAAGATGGTGGCTATGACACTTCATGTATGAAAATTATCCAGTGAGTGTTACAATGGCCTTTATCAAGGTGAAATGAGAAACCTGTACTTTACACAGGAAAAATAATCCAGTACATTACCACTATGCCAGGAATCGAACCCGGGACTCTCAGGTGAGAGCCAGGCAGCACACCACTACACCACGACCCTGTAAAAGTTACCTCACATTGTCACAATCTTGTAACCAATGTCCCTCCGCCCCCACTGTGGGCATCAAGAGGATGAGGTAACCCCCTGGCACTCAGGCAAGTAGATGCTTTTAATCTATCCCAGGCACTTACAGCAAGCCAGAATGAAATGAGAAACCTGTACCTTACACAGGAAAAATCATCCAATATATTACCACTATGCCGGGTTTGATTCCCAGCATAATGGTAATATATTAGAGGAAGGCCTTTATCAAGTATAAACCTTACAAAAATTGTACTGAGTTATGCAATAAATTATTTATAGTGGCATTTGATTAAAGTTAAGAGGCAAATGGGTTAATGCCCCAATTTAGAAGTAAATGGTGGAGTGAAGTAGGGTAGTGGCCATGACTCATGTATGAAAATATCTTGGCACGGGGAAATCCCTATGTCACTTTTTTCTGAATGACTTGGGCCCCAATTAGTCCATTCTAGTGAGGTTTTACTGTATATGATTCTAACCATCACAATATGTAAATAAATATATTTATTGCTCATAAAATATTTTGGCTCAGTCAGTCTGGCTACTAAAAATTAATTTGGCTTGTAAATCTGAAACCTTAGGAGCCAAATGACTCGCAATCATCAGCAGTTAACAAGAGTCCCGGCACTAAACAACAACACACAAGAGTGACAGTCAGGTGAAAGCAAGAGAAAAATTACCAAGACCAATACTCTCATTAGGTAAGAAGGCTCCCTAACACCTCTTCCATACTGCTTTATTCTTTGATATAATTCCTTTGTTTTTGAAGGCTGTGTCACCTAATGATGGCTTTCCATGCTGCTCCATCTCTGGCAGCTTCCCTATTCAGTCCCTTATCTGAGGTCATAGTCAATGACCTTGTCCCAGGTCTTTTTCAATCTACCTCTTGCAACCCTAACCCCAAAGTTCACACTTCTCACTTTCTGCACCCAGTAATCCCCCATCCTCTCCACATGCCCAAACCATCTCAGTCTACCCTTCCTCATCACAACACCAATACACTCCAGTCCCATCCTACCTCTCGACTCTTCCATCGTAAACCCAGCCCCCCCAGGCCTTGAACTCAGGGACACACTGCACATCCTACCTAATCATTGTCATTTCTGTATGTTTGAGCCTGTAAATATCCTCTTCATTTACTACCCAGGTCTCACTACCATACAGCATCACACTCCAAACACATGCCACATACAAAGATCCCTTAGCACATGGGGAGAGTCCTCTCAATGTCAGGAGAGGCAACAGCTCTCTGAACTTCTTCCAGCACATATGTCTCACATATATCAACTCTTCCACACTATCTTTTTGTATGTTACCTATGAAGAGTTTGGAAATAATGCATTATGTAGCACTGGGAACAGTAAGCAGTATGACAGGAATAGGTGTTAGGGGACTTTGTTAACCAATTAATACATGGGGTTATGTTCAAACCAATTATGGCATGGGCAAGTGAAGCCTAACCCATATGGAGTATAGGAACATGGGTCTATCCTCAGTCCACACATTAAACCACAACTGGGTGCACAGGGAGTGAACTGTGTCAGGGGCAGAGGTAAAGGCAGACTGAAAAAGACCTGGAACAATGTAGTGTGGCCAGATATTAAGCAGCATGTAGAACTGCAATTAGGTGTCAAAAAGACCTGGAACAATGTCAGTGTGGCCAGATATCAAGCAGCATGTAGAACTGCAATTAGGTGTCAAAGGCAGACTTATGCATGTTGGAGCATTTACAAACTGTATGACATATGGTTAAACCCGAAACCAAAATGGAACGTTGACCCTATTATTTTCTTAAGTATATTTAGTTGATGACTGCATTCTGTAGTATGGGATGAAGGCTGATCAAACCATCACAGTCATTTGATAAACTGCTTAAAAAAATTAGGGTCCTGCCACTAATTTCCAGTTTGTTTAACCCCTTCAATACATGTATACTCCAGTTTAACTATGCAATTGGTTAGGTAAAAACCCATCGTTAGGCAGGGTATTGTATATCGGGGAAGATTTAACATGTAAACTATAGGGATGCATTTCTGAGCCATGGGTTCCCCCCAACCAAGTCCAAAAACAAGTTTAAAGCCATTGTAAATGGCCTAACAGCTGTTAAGGAAGCTAACCTAAGCCTAACACATGTAAATAACTCGCTAAAACCAACAAATAAAATCTAAAAATCGTCAAATATGTTTGGAAAATATCAAGCTTAGTAAACTGTACCCCAAAATGACAATGTTCACCCAACTATGGCTAAAACACATTAACCTAAGTCTAAAAACAGTTTATAAATCAACCTAAACACAATTTTAGTCCAGATCATAAAAATCGGTTAAAAAAATAAATAAAAATCCATCGTTAAACCGGGGTTTGGCCATCGTTAGGCAGGGTATAGTGGTATTTTTACCCCCATCGTTAAACCGGGGTATCGTATATCACGGTATGCCAGTACCAGGCCTTTCTTAAACTGAATAAAATCATCTGGAGGCAATAAGGATAAGCCAACAAAACACATCGCCTAATTAGAGGGGATAAAAACAGAATTACCCTCTTCACTCAGACATACTTTTCTTCCTATCTCCAGACTATTTCATGCAGCTTAGGAAAGATGGCTGGTATCGATGGGGTTATGCATACGATCTTTAAACGCAGGCACTAAAGGGGTTACAGCTGATACGATAAATGGAAGCAAATCCCAACATCCGACCTAAAACTTTCACCTTGACATGTGGTTCACAATTTCTACATTCAGAGAATTTTAGCTCAGCAGCAAAAATAACGTACGCTGTTTCTGTCCAGTATCAATGCACACTGATACGTTTATGTGAAGTTGCAGTGTGGTGAATGTTTTTAGGTGTATCGAATAGAAACAGGATTCTGGGGCTTGAATGGTGAGTGAATGGACGCGTGGCCCTTTGGATTTGGGGGAAGGGAGGTCTCGATGATCAATGCACACGAAGTCTATCTTAAAGCAGAGTTGCAACAATTGGTTATAACACCAACATATGACTGCCATGAAAAGGTGGGAAGGACGTAGAGCCTTAACATTGTATTTCTAAGTCTGAGTTAACGTGAAATAAGCTGTTAAAGAAATCTGGGCCAAGTCAAGGTGAGACAGACACACAGCTAAGTTATGCTTAAAATTATAGAGCCAAGTTATGGTGAAAACCACAGACTGGGGCAAGTTAAGGCAAAAGGATTACAGACAAAGCCAAGATGAAAAATGTAGAGCAATCTTAAGGTGAAAATTATAGAGCCAAGTTAACGTGAAATAACTATGGCCTTTCCTAAACCAACACTGTATGGAAGCAGTAGGAATAAAACTTAAAAGATGTCACTGAAATGAGGCTAAACTGACCTATCACCAAAGAGGCAAATTTCTTAGCAATAACAAGCTAAACTGACTGGTATGCAAAGAAGATTAAGTGATGCAACATTCAAATTCTTACCAGGAATTTTTTTGACATCTTGCTGATGCCATAGACTGCCTTGTGTCCTCAATCCTGTCTTCAGGAGCCTGATCCGTTCCTATCCACTCATCATGCTCCTTCTATTCCACTCTGGCTTCCACTCAAGGCCTCTCTTCCACTTTGCACTCTCCAATCTTGTCTGTCAATCCTGAAAGAAAACCCAGCATGTAAGAGTCAAGATGCAAAATATTAATGGGGAAAATAAATCGAACACCAATCATGAATGCAGTAAAATAAAATTGGGTGAAAGTCTGAATAAAAGCTCTTAATTAAAAAATACTAGGTGATGTGGGATGGAGGAAGGGCAGCAAAATGGCAAAGGACAGGACGACATGGATTTGTGTGTGGCCGCCCCTTACTGGATTTAGGAGTCTGGCTATGGATAGAAAAATAATTTCCACTGTCAGGCCTGTCAAGTTTTGTAATATGTCAACAGAACAACGTACTAAAAGTCTACCCAGTTTCGCAATAACGGTGAAATTTCCTAATACGATAACTTTGTACAGTGTTTCCCATGAGCCAACAGACATTCGAGTCAAGATGGCTGCCCTGTGTTTACATTTGCTGTGACTCACCCTCATTCCATTTCCTATATGCCAGGCCACTGCAACACCAACGCCCACCAAAAAATTACAGTCCAAGCGCAACAAAAAATGCAGCATGCAACACTGGGTAATAACATACTCAAGCTATTTTGAATGTCTGGCAAGGATACATTGACACAAATACTGAAATTACTTGAACTGAGCAGCAAAGACACTACCCCTAATGGAAAGCATGGTACTACTGGGGGTGCAAAGGGCAAACTTAAAATGGAAAGTGTGAGATTTTAGGCTAAGTGGCCCTTGACCCAATGTATCTACAATGAACCAGTTATNGTAATGGGATCTAACCTAACTGAAAAAACATCGTAGTCTAAGCTCCGTGTTATTGGCAAGATGTCCCTCAATTTCTTGCTGCCTAGGCCTGATATGAAAACAATGCTACAGTCCTAACCTTGGTATATATCTGAAGGAAGATCAGTAATGGTAAGTGCTGTTAATTTCAGGCTGCAACAGTACTAACCTTGATATTGTAAGCAAGATCAGTACAGTAATGGTAAGTACTGTCTAATGATTTCTTGCTGCTACAATACTAACCTCTATTATAAGCAAATCAGTAATGCCCTGCTGTCTAAACTTTTTGCTGCCTGGCCACATTATTAAAACACAATGCCTATCTCATCTGCCCCTCTGAACCACACAAACCCACGGATTTAAAAGTACAAGACCTACATAAACCCCCCAGGTAGCTACTTCCAGGCTACAAAAACCTCTAACTTGAATAAAATACTGTAGGCTTTAGTCTTCATGTTCTGACAAAACTGACATGGGAAATGGGGTTCCACTTTTATTGCATTTTAACAAAAGTGAAAGGAAATGGGGCTTGATTCTGACAAGTGTTGGAAAATGGGACATTTCATCTTATTCTGGCAAAAATTAAATGGATCTGAATTCTTTATAATCTGGCAGAACCTGACTGCTAAATGTGGGCTTCTCATCTACTCTGGCTAAACTTGGATGGTAAATGAATATGAAAAATTACAAGACTCTACATAAACTGGCAAAACATGTGCCTAAATTAGAGAATGTAAAATAAGCAGTTTCTCCTCCATAAACAATTTAAAAAACTTACAATTCTATAACCTTACTGTTGCAGTGGACTTTTTCCATTATAGTTTCAGCCAATACCAGAATTACGAGAAAGTGATCCATTTCTTTCGGCATTTTTGGCAATTCTAAGACATTTCTCCCATGGCAGTATCAAATTATATTTGACTCCTGAAGGCTAGGTTGGGTTGTCTTTGTAAAATCTGCAACAAGAATGTCATAGAAGTGTCAATTAAAAAAACTGGATAAACCTCTTGTAATTGTTTTTGCCTGTACCGATAATTTTAGCGATTTCTCATTCTAATTCTGACAACCATTTTCACTCCCTAACCTAAAAATACCACTCAAGTAAAAATTCAGAGTGACTTGGAGGCATTTTGTCTGTGGCCACCCTTTGCAGCATTAGGGCGTCGGGCTATATATAGAGAAATTCATAGATGACAAGGTTAAGTCTGGTCAGACGTCTCAGTCGCTCTCGTGCGGTTAGTCTCAGTGTTGTGCTAGTGCCATACCCCTTGTGAATTTGTGAGTGATGGCTTCCTCTGTGGAGAGTGGCGTCGCTGCTATGGGTTTCGAGAAAGACTACCTTGAATTGAAGGAAGAACTTCTCGAATTGAAGCGGGAGGTGCAGATTCTCCGGCAGGAGAAGTCACAGATGAGGGAATTGTTGGAGGAGATGTTGGAGGAAAGAGAGAAGAAGGCTGAAGGTTGGACACTTGTTCACAAGGGTGCAACGAAGTTCACCCTTAAGAAGCAAGAAATTAAGACTACAAACGCATTCGAAGCACTACGGGACGAATGTGAAGGAAAGGCAGAGAGGAAAGAAGAGGTGAAGGACGGTGAGAGAACTTCCCGTACAGGTAAGTATATTGTAAACAAAAAAGGTAAGAAAATTGTTGCTGTTGTTGGAGACTCCTAGGTAAAGTATGTAAACAGAGCCATGTATACTCGACTCTCTAAACATGTGTGTCTTCCGGGGGCCAGGGTGGGTAATGTGGTGGAGAAAATTTCAAATATCGTTAAGGACTGTGGAGACAAACCCACTGTGTGCCTCAGTGTAGGAGGCAATGACATTGGTAGGCGTAAGAGTGAGGTACTATGGCAGCAGTACAAGGAGATGTTAGAGAAGGTTAGGGATAGGGGAGGGACCCCTGTAGTACTCGGTGCTCTGCCTAGGAGGCGGGTAGGGAGGGAATGGTTGAGTAGGGCGATAGGTTTTAACTGCCGCCTTGAAAGGTATTGCAATGATAATGCAATACCTTTCATTGACAGCTGGGACCGGTTTTATGGACGGAGTGCCATGTATTGTTGGGATGGGACTTATCTGAGTAGGCAAGGAGTTACTGTTTTAGCTGGAATGATAGATAGGGAGTTAGAGAGGTTTTTTCGAGACTGAAAATTAGTTGTACAGGAAGTTGCAGCAACTACACTCAGGTATCATTATCATCAGGTTTGGATAGATGCATCAAGACATGCAAAGGTGTAGAAACATCCACTCAGGCACCTCAACATGAGCAGACGGTGATAGAAGACGGAACAAGCGATGATAAAATGGCAAGGAGTGATAGTACAAAAAATTGTCGTATTAGTAAAGTAAAGACTTTCCCGGTTATTAACAAAGTCAAAAAAAGTCAGTCCCAAGGTAGAGGTAATAATCTGAAAGTGTACTACACAAACAGCAGGAGTTTACGTAATAAAATGGATGAACCAAGAGCTTTAATTTGTACAGAGAAAATAGACATTGCCATTATTAGTGAAACTTGGATGAATACAGACACTCGAGAATTTTTAGCAGAATATCAAATAAAAGGCTATAATATTTTTGTGTCAAACCATCTGGGAAAAAAGGGGGGCAAGGTAGCTATTTATGTAAAGGATTCATTAAATTGTTACAATAAAGCAGACATTAAAGTAAATAGGGGCACCGAAAGTGTCTGGGTTGAAATCAGTAACAGCAGGGAGAAATTAGTCTTAGGAGCCATTTACAGATCTCCAAAATTAAGTAGAGCAGAAAGTAAATATTTCTGGGAGGAAATCAGGAAAGCGTCACAGTCCAGCTTAGTAATAATTGTAGGGGATCTTAATCTGCCAAGGATAGATTGGCGAAATCAGACAGGGGATGCAGGGTCAGAGGAATTTCTAGAGGTAGTACAGGATTATTTCCTTTATCAGTACATCAGGGAGCCCACCAGAGGTAATAATACACTAGATTTGGTTTTAGCTAATAAAGAAAATGTTGTTAGTGATATAGAGGTTGGTGGACGACTTGGTAATAGCGATCATGAAGAAATTAAGTTCAAATTTAATTGGGACGTCTGTTCCACCGAAAATACATCCACCGTTCCTAATTTTCGTCTAGGAGATTTTGATGGATTAAAAGCTTATTTTAGAACGATATTCCATAGGGAGAATAGCTATTTTAGGGAGTGCCAGGTCAGTGGAGAACCCCAGGTCATAGGACAGGAAACTGGTGGGAATGTGGCTATGTCCCAGGGGAGGGGGGTCAGGTGAGAGATGGGCAGATTAACTCTCGTTCGGCCAGTGAGAAATACAACGAGTTAGTAAATATAATACACGGAGGCCAAGATAGATATATTCCTTCAAAACCGTTCAGAGCGAATAATTCGGAACCGAGATGGTTAAACAACAGATTAAAATCTCTCATAGGCCAAAGGAAAGGAATATATAGAAAAATAAAATGCGGAGAGGAACACTTACGTAACCGTTACGCGATTTTAAATAGAGAAGTAAAGAGGGAGATACGGAAGGTAAAGAGAAATTATGAAACTAAGATTGCTAGTGAATCGAAAGAAAACCCCAAGGGTTTTTACCAAATGTACCGGACGAAAAATAAAGATAGGATAGGACCACTCAGAACAGAATCAGGTGACATTACCAGTGAAGATAAAGAAATGTGCTCCATCCTAAATAATTATTTCATATCAGTATTCACCAAGGAAAATCTAGACCTGATCCCTCAAGCAGCGAATATATACGACGATAATACGGAAAATATTTTTAGTGAAATAAACATTAGTAAGGAGGACGTATTGAAAGAAATTAATAAGTTAAAAACTCAAAAATCGCCAGGTCCGGACGATATATATGCAAAAGTTATAAAAGAAACCAAAGAAGAATTATGTCAGCCACTTTTAACGTTATTTAATGACTCTTTAATTTCAGGAGAAGTTCCCGAGGCGTGGAAGACCGCAAACGTAGTGCCCATTTTTAAAAAGGGTGATAAAGCTGCTGCGTCGAATTATCGTCCGATAAGTCTAACGTCAATAGTAGGAAAAATGTTAGAGTCAATTTTGGCCAATAAGATTAGAGAACACTTAGAAAGATTTAATCTTGTAAATGAAAGTCAGCACGGATTCAGGCAAGGACGATCCTGCCTCACAAACTTGTTGTCATTCTTCTCGGAGGTCTATGAGGCAGTAGATAGCGATAAAGCTTACGATATTATTTATCTGGACTTCAGTAAAGTGTTTGATAGGGTCCCACACGAGAGGTTAGTTAGGAAGGTTCGAGCACACAGTATAGACGGCAATATCTTAAAATGGATAGAATCCTGACTGAAAGGACGAAAGCAGAGAGTATTAATAAATGGAACTAAGTCGGATTGGGGATTAGTAACTAGCGGTGTACCACAGGGTTCAGTACTCAGTCCCTTATTATTTGTTATATATATAAATGATCCAGACTTAGGAATCACTAGCAGTATCAGCAAATTTGCCGACGATACAAAAATTGGGCGTATCATTAACTCGACTGATGATTGCCATAACTTACAAAATGACCTCGATATATTATCCAGATGGTCTAAAACTTGGGAAATGGAATTTAACGTTGAAAAATGTAAAGTACTTAACGTAGGCAAGACCATTGGAGATACTAAATACAGCTTAGATAACAAAGAAATTAGTAAATCGGAATGCGAGAGAGATCTAGGAGTCATGATTAGTAATGACCTCAAACCAAGGCAACAGTCTATTAATGCGAGAAATAAAGCAAATAGGGTCCTACGATTTATTTCCAGAAGCGTGAGCAATAGGTCATCAAAAGTAATACTGCAACTTTATCTAGCATTAGTAAGGCCACATTTAGACTACGCAGTACAATTTTGGTGTCCTTACTATATAATGGATATTAACTCGTTAGAAAGTGTACAGAGAAGAATGACAAAAATGATACATGATGTTCGAAACCTGTCATACGAAGACAGACTGAAAAGACTAAATATGCACTCATTAGAGAGATGTAGAGTAAGGGGAGACTTAATTGAGGTGTTTAAGTGGATGAAGGGTATAAACAAGGGAGATATTAGCAAGGTTCTTAAAGTGAACATACAGGATAGAACTAGAAAAATTCTGTTTCAGTAAGGAAATAGGTAGAAATTGGTTTGGTAATAGAGTAGTAGATGAATGGAATAAGCTTCCTAGTAAAGTAGTTGCTGCTCCTTCCATTGTGAGTTTCAAGCATAGGCTAGATAAGCATGACAAATAAGGGGTGGGTATAGAAAAAGAAAAAAAAAATCTTATAACCAATACTAATTCATACTTTTTCCTTTTCAGGTTACACTATGATAGTCTCTGTTCT
>JAGKTI010027375.1:0-13279 GCA_018397915.1 Birgus latro | reverse complement strand
CACAGTTTTTGAGGACAACAGGAGGGACTCCATCAGGACCATATGCCTTTTTAGTATTGAGGCCAGTGATGGCAGAAAACACATCAGCTGAAGAAATTTTAATGTCAGTCAAGAGGAAGTCAGAGGGGGGAAGTGATGGAGGAATAGCACCGGAATCGTCTAAGGTGGAATTGGAGGAGAAAGTCTGAGCGAAGAGATCTGCTTTATCAGTAGAAGAAATAGCTACAGAGCCATCAGAGTAGAAAAGAGGAGGGAAGGATGATGAGGTAAAGTTGTTAGAAAGGTTTTTGGCAAGGTGCCAGAAGGAGCGAGAAGAATTCGAGTTGGAGAGTTGGGAACATTTAGCACAGATGAAATTGTTTTTTAGCAGAGCGAAGAACAGACTTAGCACGATTCCGGGCAGAAATATATAAAAGGTGTGATTCAGGGGTGGGCTGGCTCCGGTACCTCTTATAGGCCCTCTCCTTGTTGCGGACAGCATTAGAACAAGCGTGATTAAACCAAGGCTTTCTTGCATTAGTCAGAGGATATGAGAAAGGAATGTATGCTTCCATGCCCGAGAGAATAACCTCCGTAACGCGCAAGGCACACTTACTGCATCCATCTCAGTTAATATCCTTCCATCCTCTGCTTTTATTCACTCTTCCTTACCAGACTCTCCCTTTCGCACCCTTTTCACCTCCTTCCAAAACATTTTCTTATTCTGTTGATAATTCTCAGTCAACCGTCTACCCCACCTCTCATCAGCTGACACTTTAGCATCACGCACAGCCTTTCTCGCCCTATTCCTCTTTTCCTTATTCCTCTTATATGACACCTCATCCTTCTTCTGCAACCACACTTCATATGCAAGTCTCTTCTCAGACACAGCCATACTTACTTCCTCGCACCACCATTCACTTCCATTTCTTACACCACCACCCACTCATCTCAAACCAAACACCTCTTCTGCATGCCCCACCACATCACAAACAACTGCCATTCCTCCTCCACACTGCCATCTCCTGATCTTTCACTTCGTTCTACTCAGCTCTCAATTTCTCCTGATACTCTATCATTTTCTCTCTATTATCCAACTCACTCACTTTCAAAACCTCCCTGCCACACCTAACTCTCCTAGCTTTCACCCATCCCTTACCTACTCTCAACTTTCCCTCCACCAGGTAGTGGTCAGACATACCTCCACTCTCCCCTCTCAAAATTCTCACATCGAACAGTCTTCCTATTACATTCCTGGACACAACCACATAGTCCATCAATGCTCTGTNTTGTAAATATCTTTCTTCTCAAACAAGGTATTTCCAATCACCATCTCTCACTCAGCACACACACCGATCATTCGTTCCCCATTTTCATTTCTTCCAGGCACACCATGCATACAAACTCCACCTTCAACTGCTACATTTCCCACTCTAGCATTCAGATCCCCCTTCATTACCACATTCACATTCGCTCCAAAGCTCTGCAAACACTCGTCAACATCATTCCAGAAAGACTCCTTCTCTTTTTCATCCCTTTCACTACAAGGCCCATATGCACTCACAAATACCCACAACTCACGTTCAAATTTCGCTTTCACCCACATCAGTCTCGATGACACCTCCTTCCATTCAATCACACACTGCTGTACTTCCGGGCTCACTAACAAGGCCACACCTTCTCTTGCCCTTCCTCTATCAACACCTGACAAACTTCCATTCACACTTCCAAATGTAGACTCACCTTTCCCATTCATCTTTGTTTCACTCAAAGCTAACACATCCAACTTTCTTCTCACAAACATTCTCCCAATCTCCTTCCTTTTAGCCTCAATCGTACTACATCCACTCACATTCATAGACCCATCCTTTAGGGTACGGTGATAACTCAATCCCCCATCTCTTTCTCTGGCCTGTCTCTTTTTAGGAACTTAAAAACAGAGGAGGGGGTCCCTAGTCCCTTTACCCCGCCCCTTTTAGTCGCCTTTTACGACACGCAGGGAATACGGAGGCAGAATTCTTCCTAACACAACCTGGCCGCAGAGTAGTAGTACCACCCCACAGTGCAGCCAGATTGTGTCCATGAACTCCAGTGACAACATACTGGAGAAATATGAAGATACGGGAACATTTCTGCTTGCATTCATTTCAGATTCACGTTTGAAGCTGAACTGGTATGAAACAGAAGAACCACCTGTCATGAAAGCCCTTCTGATCTCAGTATAGAAGAAACTGCAGCTTCTATTTTAGCTTCTACTACTTCTGTTATCGAGACATCTAGAGCTTCATCCAAGAAGTGCACACATTTCAGCTTTATTGTTTCATTAAGTCCAATCATCATCACTTCAATGAACAGTAAAACCTGACACTGCTCTCTTTTCTCGTTTGGCAACATAATCACTCAAACTTTAAAGAATTTACTACACTAGTCGTCCGATATATATTTATCCTAGTGAAAACTTTTTTTTTTAATGCAAGGAAGAAGAAACCAAAGGCCATGGACCCGCAAACTGTTCCTCCCAAGAAAAAAAACAAAGACAATACAAAAGAGAGCCAAATTCAAGATCCGTTCATTTCGAGATGCCTGGACACACTGCGTTTGAAAGACTGGAGATCATAGGAAGGAGGGAATACAGACAGAGGAAGACAGTTCCACAGTTGATCAGTTGCATAAATGAAGGACTGCGAGTAACGGTTAACTCTTGCATTAGAAAGCTGGACAGATGAGGAATGAGAGGTTGTTGCTAGACGAGTTCTACAATCCCGTCGTAGAGGTGGAGGGATGCAAGCAGGCAGTTCAAGAGGAACAGTGGCCATAGAAAAGAGATAAAGATGCAACAGTGCGGTGAAGAGACAGAGGTTGAAGGGAGCCAGTAAGAGGAGTAGAGTTAATGAGATGAAAATCCTTTTACTCCACCCTATTGAGAAGAGCTGTATGTTGGGAGCCTCCCCAAAATTGATAGTTGTACTCTAAACAGGGGCGAATAATACAAGTGTGCAAAATCAACAACTGTGCAGGGGTAAAGAAGGTTTGGAGTCGGCCCAGCACACCTAATCTCATGGAAGCAGATTTCACAAGAGAGGTAATATGTTCTTTCCAAGATAAATCCCGAGTGAATGAAACCCCAAGCATGTTCAAGGATAATGCAGCACTGAGCTGGATATTGTTAGACATTAATGGGAACTCCTTTGGAAGATTTTGTCGGATAGATAGGTGTAAGAACTGAGTCTTTGAAACATTAAAAACAACAAGATTATTTTTACCCCAGTCAGAGATACGGGCCAAGTCAGACATTAGGTGTGCCATAACCTCATCCCTTTTTTGTTGAAGCAACTGCTGAGATGGACGTTGCGGGAACCGAAGGGAAAGGTGAAGGGTGGAATCATCAGCGTACAAGTGGATAGGGTTAGATGTATAGCTTAGAAGGTCATTGATGATTAAAAGGAAGAGAGTTGGCGATAAGACACAGCTCTGAGGAACACTGTCGATAGATCTAGGAGAAGAACGATGGCCGCCTACAACAGCGGCTATAGAACGAGCAGAAAAGAAGCAATTAATGAAAGAAGGTAGGTAGAAGGATAGAAACCGTAAGACGGCTGTTTGGAAATTAAAGATTTATGCCAGACTCGATCGAAAGCCTTTGAGATATCAAGTGCAATGGCAAAGCTTTCGCAAAAGTCCCGAAAGGAGGATGACCAGGAGTCTGGAAGGTAGGTGAGGAGATCGCTAGTAGAGTGTCCCTGATGGAACCCATACTGATGATAAGAAAGAAGGTTGTGATAGGAAAGATGCTTTAAAATTTTTCTGTTAAGAATAGACTCAAATACTTTTGAGACTCAGGATGTTAAAGCAGTTGGACAATAATCAGAGGGTTGAGAATGGTCACCTTTCTTTGGGACTGGCTGAATGAGAGCAAACTTGAAGCAAGAAGGAAAGGTACAAGTTGACAGACAAAGGTGAAAGAGTTTACATAGGCAGAATGTAAGCACAGAAGCACAGTTCTTGAGGGCAACAGGAGGGACTCCATCAGGCCCATATGCCTTGTTAGTATTGAAGCAAGTGATGGCAGAAAATACATTAGCTGAAGAAATTTTAATGTCAGTCATGAGGAAGTCAGAGGGGAAAAGTGATGAAGGAATAGCAACGGAATCATCTTAGGTGGAACTGGAGGAGAAAGTCTGAGCGAAAAGATCTGCTTTATCAGTATAAGAAATAGCTACAGAGCCATCAGAGTAGAAAAGAGGAGGGAAGGATGGTGAGGGAAAGTTGTTAGAATGGTTATTGGCAAGGTGCCAGAAGGAGCGGGAAGAATTCGAGTTGGAGAGTTGAGAACATTTAGTGCAGATGAAAATATTTTTAGCAGAGCGAAGAGAAGACTTAGCACGATTCCGGGCAGAAAAATAAAAAGATGTGATTAAGGGGTGCGTTGGCTCCGGTACCTTTTATAGGCCCTCTCCTTGTTGTGGACAGCATTAGAACAAGCGTGATTAAACCAAGGCTTTCTTGCATTAGACAAAGGATACAAGAATGGAATGTATGCTTACTTGCCCGAGAGAATAACCTCCGTAATGCGTAAGGCATACGCAGATGGCTCTCGGCCATGGAACGAATAATCACCCCAGGGAAAATCAAAGAAGTACTGCACGAGGTCCTCCCAATCCTTAGCTCCACAGTGCCACAGACAGCGTTTCTTTGGAGGGTCGCACCGGAGCGATATGACAGGTTAAGGTAATAAGGTTATGATTGGAGGAGCCCAACGGAGACAAAAGATTAACAATGTAAGCAGAAGGATTAGTTGTAAGGAAGAAGTTAGGTATGTTGGAGCTCTCTCTAAGGCGGTCAGGGATACGGGTAGGGTGCTGTACAAGCTCCTCAAGGTCATTAAGGATAGAAAAGGTGGATCAGTGAAAGGAGAGGAGAGCCAAAGGTAGTGGTGAACATTGAAATTTCCTAGAATGGAGATTTCAGAGAAAGAGAAATGGACAGAATGTGTTCCATCGTTGAAGTAAGATAGTCGAAGAATTTTTGATAGTCAGTAGAAACAGGCGATAAGTAGCGCAGATATATTTAGTCAGAGAATGACAAGAGAGCCGAAGCCAGAGAGTAGATAATTCAGAAGAATCAAGTTCAGGAACACAAGAGCAAGATAGATCGTTGCATACATTTACACAACAGCCAGCTTTGGCTTTGAAATGAGTATAGAGAAAGCAGGAGGATATAGGAAAGGGTTTGCTGTCAGTTGCCTCCGACAACTGAGTCTCTGTTAAGAAGAGAAGGTGAGATTAGATAAGGAGAGGTGGTGTTCTACAGAAAGTAAGTTAGAAGAAAGGCCACGAATGTTGCAGCAATGAAGAAGGAGTCAGACAGTGGATCCAGTCTTATTGAGTCATCACAGGGAGAGGGGCGGATGGCGGGGGCATTTATGGTCCCCCCCCCTCCGGGGACTCCGAGGCATGGTTAAAAAACGCCATTAACCCGTCACATCCCGACCGATTTCTTACCTCCGATACCCCCGAGTCCCAAGCAATTTCGGAATTATTATTTTTCGGCTCAAACTTTCGCTTTTGGTGAGAAACATTGAAAATTCATAGAGAAATCGCCCTCCTGAGGTTATAAATGGTGCTACAGGTGATGAGTCAGCCTTACCTTTCGTTCCCACTTAGGGTATATGGCCTCAAAGAAAACGAACTATGGGAGGGTAAACTAATTCAAGCCACTTTGAATTACATATTTATTTATTTATTTGGTACGAATTTATGTGTAGTACAAGACTGTATTGGTTTTCACACAATTATAGAGGCAATAGAAGCATTGTTCATTCACCAAACACATCCACATATGGCACCTTCCTTTATGACATTACCACCTCATCACTTCTGTTTGTTTCTTGCTCTTGAGGAATCAATTTCACTGTGAATTTCGTCATTCGAGTTACCATGGGGCAACATGTCTTTACTGGCCAGGTCACTTGTAACAGGTGAATTGCCGAGTGTGGGGGGAAGGGGGGGTCAGGTGGGGCCAGGCAGTATCCCCGCTTGACAGCAGTTAGAGGAAGGTTTCCCACATATGTCTACCAAAAATCACCCATGAAACTAGAAAATTGTGCAAATTATGAACCTTGCAATTGCGCGACGTACCTGTACGTCGATGGGTCTAGCTGTGACAAAACGTTGCGATGTACCCATACGTCGACGGTACGCCTCGGGTTAACCCCTAGGCTGCTGAGAGCTCTGACCTATGTCATGCCCTCGTGCGGCTATTTTCCATCAACATTCCTTAAGAGCCTTCTGAGAGGTTTCTAGCAGTCTGTTGACCTGTCCTTCTTAGATTCTTGCAGCAGCCAAGGGATTAATTTTGAAAAGGTATTGTAGTGTGTACTGTGCATGTAGAATCGTGTAGACAGTTAGAGAAACTTGTGTTGGAGAACTCTCCGTGTATATGAAACACTGAAAACGTTCAACAAAGGAGGATGGTCAGGATAGAGTCCCTAGGGCTGATGAAAAGGGAGCTCCAGCTCTTCCTGTCATCAGCTTTCCATCCACCTCGGGAGTACTGCCCTGCTCGACTAAGGTGCTACAGTCTACTCCTCAACATGGCCCCAATTCGACTGTCATCACCATATTTCAATAGTTGTATAGAAAATCTCATTAATACTGCATCATTCATGGCTTTGGTAATGTTCTGGGTGTATTAATTTGGAAAATATATCGCTGAACTGGTGGTTTTGCCGAATAAGTCACAGAAGAAAAGGTGTTGGGAAAGATAAGTCAATGAAAATACATCCGATTAACAGGAGAATCTTGTAAATACTTCAGATTCTATGTGTAATCTGAATAATATCGTCTGTTTAGGATATTAACCCATTACAACAGGCAACAGGACGAATACACAGCTAAAGAGGTGACTTTGTGGATTTAGTCACTGAGGAAAGCAAAGTCTACGAGAAAACATCCACTGGCTATAAAAATGTAAATATTATATTATTTATGTGACAACTTATCAATAAGGAATGTTTAGTACATTAACCCAAGAAACCAGTCCACGTCTTTCATTGCTTTATTTTCCCCATCACCAGACGAATTTACTCAGCTCTGGAGAGAACCCTGGTAAAGGAAGAATTAATGAAGGCTGTATGAGATTCACCCAGCCCACCATCCTCCCGTTGGTGGACAGAGAGGCAACTGAGGGACGTTTGTATAGCCGCAGTGGAGCTGCCCAGCTGTATTGGTGCCACCACGTGAAGGCGTCCCTCTACAGCACCACCAGAAAAGGCTACGATTTAATACGAAAAATAAATCACTTAGGAAGAGGTGCTACGATGCATCCTGTGCTACCAAAAATACGTCTCTTTGTGTCAATGACCCGTATTGTCATCGGTTAAGCTCCCTAGCACCTCTTCAATAGATGAACACTAGAATATGATGCTAGTCACGCAGAAGTGCTGTGGAAAATATACTGGGTCATAATACTGTCTTATTCAGCCACTGAAATACAGGGGAAAAGGTTGCTAAAGGACGAAAATCTGGGTCAAGTTAAGGTGAAAGAACTGTAGCAATTATACTCAGTTTGAGGGAGATTTTTTTGACCTGTAGGGGACAGATTTTTGCCTTTGTTATAAATATGAGTGCCAGGTGCTGTGTTAAGCTTCACAAAAATGCCTGACGATAGAAGTAAAAGAATATACAACACACCATATTAAAGAAAGTAGAACAGGTGTAATAAGTAAAATTAAGCTCCGTGGACGAGATGTCAGTAGATGCAATAGATAACAAAAATCACAATATATCTCTGTCTATCTGTATATCTATATCTATCTGCATATCTATATCTGTCTATTTATCTATCTGTCAGTCTGTATCCGTAAATCTGTCTATCGGTCTATCAATCAAATCTATCCATCTGTCTGTCTCTTTCTATCTACCCATCCGTCTTGCTGCCTATCTATAAAATGCTATAAATCATTAGCTGTTGTGGCGTGCAGAAATTCTGTTGTCCTAGTGTGCTGAATATAATATATTTACCCCTTCAATAATGAGACACTTTTCGATTTTATTCCTGCCTTCCAGAGACAGCTTTAGCTTTGGTGAAACTTTTCCAACCGGAGTGGTTAAAAATAGCTTCATTAACCCTTACACCATTAGGGGTCCTCTCCTAACCAGAATATAGACGTCCAGAAGCAGAAGGCATTAAGTACTGCCTAATACAAGGAGTTAAGGCTGCTGTTGAGTCAAAATAAAACGCTGAGGATGGTGTTACAAAACCTCCAGAATCAATAAGAAAAAAGTACTGTAAATCCTGGAGTTTGTGTGGGCTGAAGAAATTGTATTATGATATCTGCGTGACCAATGAGGAGCAGGTCCGTTCCTCATCCCCCTCCATGTCAGCCAATGGAGTGGCAGGAGGTGTGGAGTCCTAGATTATTTAAAGTGCCCCACCTGAGGCCCGAGATTTCATTCGGCCGTCGCATCTCAAGCCGATCACATCCTCCTCTCCACCTCCCTCACCACCACCACATACTGTAAGTCCTAAGTATTCTCAGTGGCTTAGGTCACTGTTTTCTCAACCTTCTTCAGAGACAGTCACAAGCTGGAACGCCACATTAAGCCAGCCAGTCATGCTGAATGTAGGCATCACAGCACAAAATACTTGTTGATACTATTCTGGAAATGACCCCTTTTGCCACTGTTTTAGATGTAAGTGAAAATTTTGAGCCCTCGTCAGCCAGGGAAAGTACAGAATCAGGAGTACTAAAATGTATAAAATATGAGTCAACTCACTTGACCCTTTGGCGGCAGCAGTCACCTTGAAAACTGGCTCCACTCTCCCTTTTTCCATTTTGATTAATGTTATGCTGCGTGTTTTAAGGGTGCGACTTCTCGTCCCTTGGACACGGAGTCTGGAGCGAGCTTTTCTTTCTAGACTGGGTGAGCTCTTTTAACGCATTCAGTGGGAACAGGGCATAAAATACAGGGCAACAACCTTAAACATATATTGCAACAAATTACAATACTGTTACAATATGTATGGCACACTTTACAAGGAAATAATGTCACACACAGACAGACAGGGCCGGAGGACTTGGTGACAGGAGGGTGTGACTGGGGCTGCCGCAGTATGGGGCCCAGTAGTAGTGGAGGGCCCAGGTCAGCATCCTGTGTCAGGAGGCCCTCAAGTCGTCGAGACTTCTGGGGCCTGGTTCAGGAGGCCGACCTGTCGTCGTCTTGTCCGGGAGTGATGGGAGGGATGTGGTAGGGGGTGTGCCCTTCTACTAGAGTACGGGGCTTGGACCTAGGGGCTGGACCTGGACAGGGAGAGAAGGCGCACTTGCCTGCTGTTACTCTGCCGAAGAAGTGGTCGTCGCGTGGGGCGAGGGATGTCTCGCCCAGGAGTCCTAGGGATGCCTCGACTGGTCCTGGGGCTGCGGTCTCGCTGCTGAGCCTCCGTCAGGTGAGGGCGGCAGAGTCCGACAGGGGTTAGGGCTGCCGAGGGTCGAGGGAGAGGGCTAGGACTCCAGACACCAGGGGTTCTTGCCAGGCCTCCTCCAACTGCTGGTCGAGGGGGAGGATGTCCCTGTGGGGAGAGAGGGAGAGGGCACTTGCCGTGACCCTTTCTTTTTGGTCTTTTAGTGGAGCGGCAGGGTGGCCGTCTCCCAGGTGCGGCAAGGTGGCAGTCACCGTTCCTCCTTTTATGGAGCTAGAACGAGGGCAGCAGGTGTCCGTCTCCTCCTCACGTGCAGCAAGGTGGCCGTCACCCGGTGTGAGAGAGTGCAGCAAGGTGGCCGTCACTTGTCCTCCTTTTGTGGAATTATAGTGAGGGTGGCAAGGTGGCCATCTCCTCTCCACATGCGGCAAGGTGGCCGTCTTCTCTCCACATGAGGCAAGGTGGCCATCTCCTCTCCACATGCGGCAAGGTGGCCGTCTCCTCTCCACATGCGGCAAGGTGGCCGTCACCCTGTATGGCTGAGGGAGGGAAGCAGCAAGTGGGTGGCTTGTGGCCGACTCAGGTGTTCTGTCTGGGGCTAGAGGAGTAGCCCCACCCTGAACCTGGCAACGTCTGGTCTGGTGGAGTTGTAATTCACTGTGACTGCTACCTAGGCGGCGGGTCACCTGAGTGCGAGAGGGGCGTGTGAGACACAGGTGTGCCCGTCTGATACGGAGCCCACGCAGCTTATTTCCGCTCCTTGGGTATCTCCTCCTGGGGTGGGTGTCTTGCCCAGGTAAGGTTGATGGAGCTTCGGTATTTCGTCGTCCGTCGAGGCTCTGCATTTCAGTTAATGTATTTTATTATGGGCATTTAAAATTTTCATCTGCCTTCTCACGGCACCAAGCAGGTCACCGTGGTTGAAAAGCACTGGCTTAGTAATTTCTTAACACCATTTCCTTAGCGAATTATTTGTGGGGCCTCGTAAAACCTGTCTTAGTGAATTATTTGGGGGGCTTCGTAAAACCTTTCCCTAGTGATTTTATTTTGCGTACTACCCCACTAATAGGCTCTCTTTCGGGTTCAGAGTACATTAATCCTATTTCCTGTTACGTATTTTTCGCTGCTAAGTTTATCCTGTTATAAGTTTCAAGCCATCAATTCTACCATGGCAAGAGCTTGTAAGAAAAGTACATTTAGTAACTACGTATCTATTGTATATTCAGTCACATGGCTTTAAAGGCTTGATTATTTCCTGTAATGGCTTATTTGGTATTACTGTTTACGTAATGTATCTAGAAGTTAAAGCAGTACCCAGTTCATGGGGGAAAAAATACTCATAGTACATAGCAGTAAGAAAGTCATTTAAGAGCAAAAAGGAAAAAAAAATGTCAAGTACATCAATTGTTGTTTAAAGTCTTTTTACAAATCTTAACAGACCTCATCATCCACCAGAGGAAAACGAACCAGAATAACAAACCTGACTTCAACCACTTATGTCATTATTCTCGCTACTTCCATAATGAGAGGATCAGATACAGCCTTCATGAACACTCTGAGTACGACATGTTTTTCACGAGCCGAGTAAATGTCTGGTGTTAGGAAGCGTAGGATGCAAAATAAGTAACAGTAGTGGAGGTGTTAACAACAGGCGATTTTCATGTTACCGTTCAAGTGAATGAGAAAATTTTATCTTTATTCTTCTTAGTTTCGGAGAGATTTATTAGACTGGAGAGAGATAGCCTTCATCAATCCTGCCACCGGGAGCGGTATTTCCTTAAAGGTAAATATAAAATTCTAACGGAAGGAACAATTTATAAAATAAGAATTCTTTTGGTTCTTTACAATGTAATCACGAATGTTCTACCAAAAATTAGCTTTATTAAGAACAAGCCACAATTCGCATTAGTTTTTCAAGAACAGATCATAGTATAAATACTTACAAGTACAATAATGGAGACACCTTCAAAATGCAAGACTCCTCTATGTATGACATTAAATGATTATAAAGGCAAAAAAAAAAAAAAAATGAGTTCAGAGAGGGTCAGTCATAACGATGCGAAAACTAGTTATGTAAATAAAGTGTATTTATCAGTATTAGAAGATACAATCGCCCTTGCTGCAATCGTTAAGACATTTGCCCTGCCGACTGTGGCGGCGAAGGTTTCGCCCTTTCAGGAGCATTAAGTAGAAAAGCGCTCCCTCAGGAGACATCAGTCTAGCCTCACTCAGATACAGTAACATACACACGTAAACTGACTTATAAATACAAACCTAACATACGTACATAAATGTATACGAACTCAGTGTCATATGGAGACGTCATTGTTAACATAAAGCTTCATAAGTATATCTAGAACACACCAGTAAAGAAGAGTGTTATACCAGGGGACACAGTGTCCTCCGAGTAATTTAGTGCATGCATAGAGGACGCTTTTGAAATATGGAATGAGATGGCAAGGGAATCGAATACTGTAAGCGTTTGATCACATATCGATTCGCAGATAACATATATCTTTCGAGTGATTTCGTGAAAGAACTACGTGAAATTACAGGCAATCTGAATATGTGCAGTCTGAAAGTAAGCTCAAATCTAAATATGAGGAAAACACAAATTATGTCGAACAGATAGTCCATTCCTGTATAAATGCGAAATGTGCTAAATATATATAAGTAGTTGTGTACTTAGACCGTTTGGACAGTCCCTTACGTGACAACGAAATCAAATGACGAGAAAAAACGATATATATGGAGGTGTTTTGTTCAGCCTAGTAACATCATGAAGGATAGGCCAGTTTTAGTACAGAGAACTGTATAAGTGTATGCTTCCAATTATAACTTATGGATCGGAAGCTTTATGATTGTTCTGAGAGGAATTAAAACGGACAATAATAGCTATTACGTGGAGAGATAAAATTAGCTTCATGGATATGGGAAAAATAGGAATGTAGAAGATTTTTTTGTTCACACTAGTAAAGGAAATGGCCACAGCCGAGTCTTTTTTCACGGAGATAAAAGATGGACAAACAGGATGATCAGAGCAGCAACCCAGAGATGTGGAAGGCATACAAAGAACAAACTGTTAAGAGAGTTACAGCAGGTTTCCTTCGCACAACAGGTGGCAACACACAACTACACCCATCCCCACTTGGCAAAAATGCTGTGCCTACTGCCCTTCATACTGGGTATGCAGTATATTAGAAGTGCCACTGAAACCTGCTCTAATATTATTAGCATGAATTAACCATTTACTTTTTTTTTTTTTTTGCAAGGAAAAAGGAAGCAAAGGCCATGGGCCCGCATATTGTTCCTTCCAAGAAAAAACAAAAACAATATGAACGAAAGCCAAACTCAAGATCTGTTCATTTCGAGATGCCTGGACACACTGCGTTTGAAAGACTGGAGATCATAGGAAGTAGGGAATACAGACGGAGGAAGACAGTTCCAAAGTTGACCAGTTGCATAAATGAAGGACTGGGATTAATGGTTAACTCTTGCATTAGAGAGCTGGACAGAAAAGGGATGAGAGTTTGCTGCTAGACGGGTGCTACGCGCCTGTCATAGAGTTGGAGGGATGCAAGCAGACAGCTCAGAGGAACAGTGACCATTGAAGCAGCGATAGAAAAGAGATAAAGATGCAACAGTGCGGCGAAGACAGAGGTTGAAGGGAATCAGTAAGAGGAGGAGGAGGATTGTTTTATCTCAAAGAAGTGACCGATGCTGTAAACCTTACACGCTTACTTTGCTTAAAATTTTCATCCGTCTCTCTAAAATGCTGAGCTGTAACAGTAAATTAGCAGTAGAATGTGGAGCTAGTCAAGAGGAAGTGCTACGGAAAGGAAGTTCGTAGAACCTCAGTATTGTCTTTTTCTGCCAACAA
>JAGKTI010027374.1:0-13279 GCA_018397915.1 Birgus latro | reverse complement strand
ATTTCCGCGATAAATTTGTTACTTTCGTATTTATGTCAAATACGTTGATTTGTTAGCAAATTCTTAATGTCAAAATTAGGTTGATTTGTTTACTTCCTTACATAAAGATATATGTATTATGTGGAAATGATGCAATATTTAACCAAATTGTGATGTCAAATTAAGCTTGAAATAAATAATTTCATTTATTCCTCTGCATTTTCTATTCACATCTAGAATGATCTCTACAATGCAATAAATATATGGACACGAGAATATATAAATGTTTACCGACCAAAAAACGACTAATACAAGTAAATGTATTAAACAATAAATAACATAGTACTATATACACTAATAACATTAATAATTAAGGGTATTCAATATTTTGCGCAGTAAGTTAGTCACATACTTCTCCGTAAATCACATAAATGAAAGAACAAGAGCACAATCGTGAAATAGGTAGAGATGGATAGTGTCGAGAAAACTATATTGAAAACTATATTGTGGTCCGTATATTTCTGGGAGGATGTGGGGAAGTGAGCTTTACATTATTACCCGAGCAGTTGGGTAACCAATTTAATGATCACTCGATAAGGATTTTTCCACCAAAAGATAAGCAGATATCTAAGTGTTTTATGAGTTATGACTTGTATTTGTGATAATGGTAAAATGTCTTCACGACAGATAGAGGAAACCTTCGGTAAACTCTAAAAAAGTGAACATGGTAATACTTTTAAAATATATATTAATAGAAATTTTATAATAGCCTAACATCAATACATTTTCACAAGAAAAGACAATTTCATAATCATCATTTAATTACCATATGCAATATACTGAGCGCTGAAATCAAGAACTTTACCACGCCGTGGTTTTGGCGACGGCGCTGTTCAAGAACTCCAAATGTAACCCCAACCGAGGATCGAACCTGCTGACTCTCCGAATATGAGACACATGGTATACTATGGCCAAACCACAGCAATCATATCCCGGATTTCATGATATTGGGCAGGGCTTAACGAGTCATTGAATAGCGTTTTCCCCGACACCACAGTGTGGTAACATTTTTTAATCCAGCCCTGATTTCAGGGAGAGAGAGAGAAAGAGAGAAGGCGCGAGCCCAAACGGAAAGGAACTCTGTCTGTCCCTTTATAGCAACAACTGTCATTACCTTACTATCGATAATATATCAAATAGCCTGACCAAGAACTGAACCTGATATGAATTATTTGAAACGAAAATGTATTACACTTAGAACCTCATCTTCAACGTTTATTATTTTGACCACATACAATGTATGAGTAAACATCTTGAAATTATGTCTAGCCTGTTAATTAGTAATTAGCTTAAAATGCGATGCAAATTTTCCGGAGTGGTGGAACGAATATAATTATTATTATAACGAGAAGAGCACATGATATCTGTAATATAAACTAAGTCAAACCTGGGGCATTAATAGTTATTACACACAAATCGGTGTGTGTGCGCGTATGTGCGTGTGTATGTGTGTGTGTTGCTGACGTGCAATAGATAGATATAAGATAGATTTACATTTATAATATTAAAATAAAACCAAGATTTTCTGCTTATGAAATGTTTATTAATCACTACTTACTGACTTTTAGCCTCATTGTGAGGCTATTCTATTCTGAACTCGTGGAGCTACAAGGTTTGGAATAGGAGTTTTCCTTAAGTCTGGGATGTGGTAGGGGGAGGGGGGCTGGTAGTTTAGTCTTTCCAAGGGGAGGGGTTGGAAGGAGGGATGGAGAGACACTCCCCTCCCCGTTTCTACTGACTGGGGTAGGAGTAGTAAAGGGTAAACCCTGCCCAGAGACTTTCACTTCTGGGTGTACATAAGTCGTCCAAGGTGTAGCAACGTTCAGGTGGTGACGCAGGGGTTGAATGACCTTCATACGATGGATAAGGGTCTGCAGTGGAAGTGAGTCACCCAGCTCGACATCATCTGCTGTACTTTGAAATGATAAATTCAGTAACGCTGATTTTTCTAAGGGCGTCAGAGATACATTAATGGGAATTGCTATGGGGGTGATCTTTAATTCTTGCTCTCGAATAACTGTGGCATAAGCAGGCAAAACTAATGCACTGCTATGAGCACTACATCCTTCACCTAGGGCAAGTAAGCCTGTGTCTTGAGCTACATGCTCTGACTGAGATTCTACTTTATTAGGGCATGTGAGAGTGAAGTGAATTGGGTAGGGAGTAGAAAAAGCCCAACCAGTTTTATATCTGATGAAAACTGGTTAAAACTCTTCAACACAACCTTTGAGCATAACTTACTAGCCTCAGGCTTAGCCAAAAACAATGCAGTTTCACACGTTAGAACAGAGGTATCATATATTGGTCTTATAGGCGGACATATTAATAACTGACCATGCTCTCTACACCAATCAAATGACTCTAGTGTTACATAATGTCTTCTGGTTTGGCTGATCGCCAAATACTGAGCAACTCTATCATGACGAACAAAATATGGTGTGTCTGGGACTCTGAAAGGTAGAGACGTTATCTGATACACATCAAAAATGTCATCAGGATCACCCCTCAAGGGTACTAGTAGGTAGAAATTCAATGTTTGAGAACTAGAAGATCTTCGTGGAACTACAGTTATAGCATCCTGATAAACAGCTAAAAATTCTAAACGTGCCAGGTTTTAACAAGGAAGCTTCTCTCAGAAGTGATAAAAGTACCGAATTGGGAACTAGGAATGATGAAAATTTTCCTGCCAACATTTTCTCTAGACCTAACTTTAAACCAAAATGATCATTTTGTATGTCTATTATTGCAAGGGACAAATCATTCATAGCCTGTTATCCTTATTTACTCCTCATTCTTTAGTGTCAATAAGCTAACCTCTCTAACTAAATAGTTAGAGTTATTAGAAGCCTTCTCTAATCGCTGTATAGCTTTTTGCATGGCACACATGTCTCTTACAGTGGCATTTAGTATTTCAGAATGTAAATTAAGCTCTACTCTTTCCTCTTCTGTGAAAGATTCTATATTATCCAATTGGTGGTGAATAAGATCTATCTGCTCTTGTGTTGCTGTACCAAACAAAGCGTTAGAAATGGTTCCCAATATATTAAAGGCTCCTCGCTTACTGCGAGATCCCGACTGGGTGGTGGCATCATTTAATAATGAAGACAAATAATCACTGAGAGAGTGAAACAGTTTAGCAAATTCCAAATCAAAAGATGTTAATGGCTCTCGTAAAACGTTAACAATAACTGATGAATTATTCATATGGTCTATTGACCATGCAACATCGGCAGCTAGTTTACGAGCACGCATCAGGGGCTGATAAAACTCATCCATGTCAGTAACATAAGGTATAATAAAAGAGTTTCCTGTAAAGTGGGCCTGACGTTGTGCGGTGAATGCAAGTCCCGCTCTCACTGGTAGATCTTCCCATGCTTGACTTCCAAGTCCACTGATGATCACGGTCAGTAGGACCTGTAAAAAAGATCAATTTTATTTCAGATACTCTATAGGCCTATCCATAATATTAGGTAATTCTGTTGCCTGTCCTCTGGATCTTAAACTATAGGTTTCTCTTCCTCCTTCAGTTAAATCGGCCATTGCATCTTCTTCTTGCTCTTCGTGCAAGCTCTGCACACTTTGAATACTTTCCTCTGTTTCCTGCAATGGTGAGGCATTTCCTTCTCCCGCCCTTTCTACGTCTAAAATATCTCTTAATTCATAATCCTGCACTTCCTCTGGGGGTAGAGTGCCCTCATGAATGGGATATGCTCTCTGTACATTACCATTCATTGTCTCGTCTAAATTATCTTCATGGGCTAGCCTGACTCTGTCTGTGTGGACTTTCATGACTCTCCTCGTGTTTATGTCTATCAGTTTTACTATCACATCACTAATTTTCCCTTTTACTCTAAAAGGTCCATCATATAGGGGTTGAAGTTTCTTAGGCTCTCCTGGCTTGGGAATCTTTCGTACATAAACCCTATCTCCTGTACGAATCTCTTTACTTTTGCTCTCGATGTATGTTGCTTCTCCATGGCCTCTTGACTTTCCTCAATGTACCTTAAACATCTCCTAAAGGTACGATTAGCCTTAATGGCCATTTCATTTTTATAGTTATCCAGATCATAGCAGATCGGTTCCTGTTTTACGACATCATACGGGACACCAGGGTCCCTGAGGAACATGAGGTAGAATGGGGATTCCTTCAACACTCTGTGATATGCTGTGTTATATGCCCATGTGGCAAAGCACAACATTGAATCCCATATTTGTGCATTATCCTCTACTAAACTCCTTAGGTACTTCATTACTGTGGCATTGGCTCTTTCAATCACCCCATTGGCAGACGGGTGATACGCTGTTGTTGTTGTACTTTTTGTCTTTAGCAACTCAGCTATCCCTTTAAGAGTGGCATTGACGAACTCTGTTCCTTGGTCTGTGACCATCCAGCGTGGTGCTCCATGAACACACACTACATCTTTAACGAACGCTCTGGCAACCTCATCAGAAGTTTTCGTGCGAAGCGGGACGGCTATCAAGTATCGTGTCATCACATCTATTACTGTCATAATATATTTATATCCCTCTTCACTTGGATTTATGGGGCCTATTAAGTCCATATGAATTCTCTCAAAGGGTACTCCTACCCTAGGGTATCGCTGCAATGGCGCCGGGGCGTCCCCCGACGGCTTGAAGCGGTTGCAAGTAAGGCACACCTTGCAATAACTCTCAACATCTCTACTCATCCGTGGCCACCAACTAAATCTTTTTAGTCTTTCTAAGGTTACTTTAATTCCTCCATGACCTACAGTAGGTAATTTATGAGCTATCTCTAGAGCACTCTGTTTGCAGTCGTCAGGAGTTACGACTTGTTTTAGACTCTCACCATACTCATTGGTATCGTAATGATAAAGTAATCCATCTTCAACTATGAACTCACTAGTACTAACTCCTAGTGTTCTGTGTGCATCTTTAATTTCTTCTCTAGTCACTTCTACTTCTCCATCTCGTATACACTGAAGATATTGTTCTTCATTTTGTTATACAGTGGATGCGCATCCTGTCTGGGTCTCACTACCAACTCTCTCCATCTTATTATGTCTCTTTCTCTATCTTCATCAATTCTGGATATTTGATAATCTTATTTTTCGTACTTGCTGTCATCATCATCATCATCATCATCATCTTTGGTTCTTTCTCTTATCTTTGGTTCTGTACCGGTAACTGCGAGAACTCTGTCCTCCGATAACACTTGACCTCGAAGTCTAGATAAGGCATCTGCTACAACATTATCTTTGCCTGGTATATAGGTTATGTTAATGTTATACTCGGCAACCAAAAGTTGCCACCTAGCAATCCGTCCACTAGGGCTAGTTGTGTTCAGCAGCCAGACCAGGGGTCTATGATCCACACGAAGCTCTACCTCGTAACCCAATACTAAACTCCTATTTACCTGGAGACCATATACTATAGCCAAACCCTCTCTCTCTATAGTGCTATACTTCACTTCAGCAGAGTTTAACCGACGGCTAAAATAAGTGATAGGCCGTAGATGATCTGCGTCGTCTTCCTGCTGTAATACTCCTCCTATAGCAGAAGAAGCAGCGTCTGTAGTCAGCACAAATTTCTTTGTGAAGTCTGGAAACTGCAAAGTCACTCCTTCAAGCAACTCGTGTTTCAGTGTTTGAAACGCAGTCTCTGCTTCAACACTCCATTGTATCGGGGTGTTATCTCTCTTTTTATTCTTTCTACCACCTGTCAATTTAATGAGTGGTCTAGCCTTCTCAGCGTAACTCTGAATATACCGTCGGTAGTAATTAGTCATTCCGAGGAAGGACTGCAGTTCACAGACAGTTTTGGGAGTGGCTATATCACGAATAGCATTCACCTTTTGGGGTTGTGGTTTTATGCCTGTGGCACTAACAACATGTCCCAAATAGTCCACTTCTGACTTTAAAAAGTGACACTTGGACAATCTTAGAGAAAGATTTACATCACTCAATCTTCCCAGCACTGTATCTAGATTTTTTAAATGTTCCTCCCAAGTCTCGCCCTGAATGATTATGTCATCCAGGTACACATGTGTAATGGAGCCCGTAAGCCCAATCAACACATGGTTAATCACTCTCTGAAACGCAGCTGGCGCTTCCTTAAGTCCAAAGGGAAGCACATTGTACTCCCAGTGACCTTCAGGAGAGGAAAAGGCTGTCTTTTCCTTACAATCCTCTGTTAACGGTATCTGATGGTACCCCTGACGGAGGTCCAAACAGCTGAAGTAACGACTCTTTCCCAGCTGTGCTAAGATGTTCTGAATGTTAGGTAGAGGGAATCGATCCTCTTTGATATTAGTATTCAGCTTTCTAAAATCCAAACATAATCTCAATCCGCCCTCTTTCTTAGCTATAGGCACCAGGGGTGCGTTGTAAGGACTTTGGGAGGGTCGTATAACTCCTTGCTCCAACATAGTTTTCAAGCTTTCTTTGACCTCTTCATGATACTTTACCGGTATAGGATAAGGTTTTCTATAAGCTACTTCCGGGGTCACAGTTATTATTTCATGATAGTAGTAAGGGGTCACATTCAAATGTTCATCCTCCAATGCGAACACTGTCGGATATTTCACTATCAGTGCTCTCAGAGCTTCATTCTCCTTACTCATCAAATATGGGGAAAACATACTATCAACTAAGGCAAACAGTTTCTTCGTTCGTGCTCTCTCAGTTATTCTATTCTTTTTCATCATAACTCCTGATACAATTTCTCCTAGGCCTTTCTGTTTATTCTCATTTATATCCCACAATACTCTACCACACGGCCTTATATGACCCAGACATGTACCTCCTTTGAGTTCGATCCTGTCCGGACTAGGATTGACGAACCTCACCTTAAAATGAAATCGCGATTTCTCTCGTGCCTTCTCTACTCCCACTAACTCTTCTTGTTCTGGGATCCCAGCTTTCTCCTGTAATAACACTAATCCTGGACACAATGTAGATGCCAACATGTTTCCTTCCTGAGGTTCAAAGATAGCCGCTTCGCTTGACCACATTTTTACCTCTAAAATGACGGTACCGCAAGTCCAAGGACCTAGCTCCGTACTCGTCTGTATCACAGCTTTTACTCCCTCTATGTCTGCTTCTGACTTACTGTTCACTGGTGTCGCTCCTTTATACTCTAGAGGGACAATATTCACAGATTCGCCCTCTATATACAAGGTTAATGGATTTGTTAGTAACTCCATCCTAGTGCTGAGCATAAAATCCATCCCAAGCAACATGGGTGCTGGTAAGCCTAAGCTTCCTACTATAATAAAAGTATGAGCATACCACTTATTTCCAATCCGAAGTTCAACCTTTATAGCTCCATCAGTCAATATCTCATCTCCACTTACGTTAAATAATTTAATCGTTTCCTCTGATGCCCAATCATCTTGCTCAACGCTCCTTTTTAACTGTTGATATACTTCTCTCGTAATCAACGACCTAACAGCTCCTGTATCAATCAAGGCTAATACACTTTCATCTAGGCCTTTCACATTCACCATCATTGCGACTAGTTTCTCGCAGCCCACGAGTGAGGCGATCGGAATTGGGTCGGCGATTTTTTTTTCTTCTTTAGCTAACTCTAATCGACCTTCATCAGTCCAAAGTGGTCCCACTGTCATATCATCTATAGTTTGTAACCAACGCCTCGCGCTTGTGATGCATCTATACTGAGGGAAATCCGGCGATATTACCTCTCCATCACAAAAATAAGGAAGACCCGTTATCTTAGCATAATTATTAACAGCACCAACTTTCTTCAAGGTACTGCACCTGACTGTCTTTCACCTGACGCCTGTCCCCTTGGATCACTTCTCCCTCTTCCTCTATTGTCTTCTCTCTCCCACTCTTGTGCTTTCCTTCTGCCTACCGAACACTGTCGTGCCTGGTGGCCAGGTTTATTGCAGTGATAACATCTTCCTGGCTGATTACTAGTAGCGCCTGTCTGACTAGAAGTAGGGCCAAACCTCCAGTTGCATTCTCGAACAATATGACCTTTACCGTGGCAGTAATAACACTCAGCCATGTGTCCTGTCTTTCTGCATGAATAACAAGTAATAGGTGGAGGGGCACCCCCTCTTACTCCTTGAGCTCCACCACTTTTGAGGCCAGTGCGAGGTTTCGTCTTTTCTGTCGTCACTACATTTACATTTGGTTTTTTTCTCTCTTTCCTCTCTAACAACTTTAACTTGGGGTGTGTTTCTGCATATCTTAGCATGGCTGCCAAGATCCTATAAGGGTCGTCACGCTCCACATCGCTCAACATGTCTTGCACCTTCGGCGGTACACTCTTAAGTAATGCACCTGCAGCTACTTTATCAACAACATCATCATGACCTGGCTCTACCTCATTCACTTGAGTACCCAAAGTCTCAAGACGCACAAAGAATTGGTGAAACGTCTCCAGGGGAGAGCGAACAGCAGATCCCAGTTCACTTAAAAGTGTACTGGCTCGTGCATCAGTAGGATAAATTCTTAAAAATTCCGCTTTCACAGCTGTCCAATCCGCACCAACTTTCTTAATTGTATTGAGATGTGAATAGGCAGCGTCTATGTTATGCGTTTTAGCTAGCTCTAATCGACCTTCATCAGTCCAAAGTGGTCCCACTGTCATATCATCTATAGTTTGTAACCAACGCCTCGCGCTTGTGATGCATCTATACTGAGGGAAATCCGGCGATATTACCTCTCCACCACAAAAATAAGGAAGACCCGTTATCTTAGAATAATTATTAACAGCATTGCCAGTTAGAGTCTGACTTAATTTATCGGCAAGATTCTGTAAAGGGTCCACGGCAGCGGCAGGGGAGGCAGCGGCCGCGCCTCCTACTGGAGAGTGTGATGTGCTCATATTAACTCCTCTAACTTCCCCAAAATAATCTAATAAATGATCAGAAAACGCTGAGTCACACCGGGGTGGGGCTTGAAAACGAAGATTCGCGAGATACTGATGTAACGCTTCCTCTGATGCGCACCTACGTAATCTAAACCACGCTTCAGGACTCTGTATTAAACCACGAGACACTGGGGATGGAGAACGTGGAGGGCTTAGGGGACCAATATTCATAACAAATCTGAATAACAGTTTATTCACCACAGCTGTCACCAGTATGTCGTGCCCCACTTGCTTTACTCTTTATCTTAATTAAATTAAGTTTCAATTAGGTTTCATTTGGTTTCATTTGGTAGCGCTGGACAGGTACAAGTGGGGTACCCGACATAACAACACATAAAGTAATCACAAGTCCATTTAAGGCCGGCGCTACGTGGGAGCGTTTCTTTCCTTTTAAGAGGAAGGGATTCTAGGGTTACTCAAACTAATTTTCTTCTTTTCGTTTATCTACAAATTATGTACAATTTATACACTAAGTCAAAGCAATCAACTGATTTGGTCCACTCTATGAACTCCAAGTTATATAATTACTCTATGGTCTTACTCTACTAAAAAAAACTATTAAATCATGCCACTTTACAATGATAAACAACAGTACCACTAAGTTCCATCAAACAAGTAACAGTTCACGAATATTAGTACTCGTCACGGAAGATAATACTCTCTCTTACTAAAGAGTATTATGGTTAAATACAAGGTAATACAACAAGTAATATCCTATGTATAGGAGAATATTAAGATCAATACTCTAGCACACCATCATCTTACCCTAACATTATTACTAGAACATTAATCTCTAACACTTTATTCTAGTATCACTTCACCTCAAGTTACTTCAAAATATTTCTACAAAATTAATATCACTTTATCACAGCCATGTACCCTAACTCAATACTTCTCCATAAAGACACTTAACTTCATATAATCGTTGTTCCTTTCACCATGGAGCAAATAAATTAATACAAACTATCTGGTCCGTCCTGTTATACCCTACCACGAATCTACGGTATACTCTCAATATTTTTCACAGTGTATTTCACTTTCTTCTCCTTTCTCTCTTTTTTTCTCCCAGTTCCACTTTCCTCTAAGTTCTCTAACAAGAATATCTACTCACTGATACCGTAGAGTACCAAGACATCACCAGTCTCATCGTTGTGGTAGGGTGTTCAGGCGGCCTTCTAGTTAAGATCTTCCCCAGGTTCTTCTCGACTCTTTGCCCTCTCAGCTCCTTCTGACTTCCAACCCTCTGCTTTTCCCTCAGGAAAGGCACAGAGGCCAGAAGTGGGCGTGCACTCTACATATCCTTCGTTCACTTCTTCTCAGTGTTCTTAGTCAGGTCTGATTCGAAACATTTTGAATTAATGCCCGTTATATAACGTCAATTCGCACTAGACATGGCTCTCTTCTCTTATTTCTGTATATAGAATTCTCCCGTTCGGAGCACGTTCGAAATAACATGCAGGGCCGTGATCAGAGTAATTGTGTGCCTCGGCTCTCACAGGGCGCTGTGAGAACAGGGCTGTGAAAGTAATTATGTGCCTCGGCACTCCCTCTCCCTCTTATTATTATTCATCGTTCATTCACTTTTCATTTTTCATCTTTCACCATTCACTGACCTGTGGCTTCTTCCATCTTTTCAAGGTGCCGCAGGTAACGATATTTATCACGTAACGTTTTTCGATATCCTTTATCCCTCTTATCCCTAACTGATTGTTGAAGATGACGTGGTTGTGGTACGGGTGGTTGTGGTCGGATGTTGGGTGAGTCAGCCGTAACCACGTGTGTTATGTCTTCATCAAATGCCTGGTGTAAGTCGTCATCACCATCATCAACATCGTCAGCAACGTCGCTGTTTTCCGTGTTGCTGTGGTTGTTGCCGCAGCTTGCCGTGCGGCGACAGAACAATCCTAAACTAAGATTAGAAAAATATACATTACATACGAAATAATAATAAGATGTGATGTGCAACGCTATTTACCAGTAAAGTGCGCTTTGTGATCGCGTGACGAGCGAGCAAACGTTTGTACATACGCCTATCATCATAATTTCATCGTGGTGTAAACTTTCAACATTTCTTGTGAGGTAGTTGAACAATAGCAGAAGAATAATTGAACTTAAATATGTACTTTGTCATTTTTTTTCTCTCTCTCACGTTTTCTCTCTAGATGTGCATATAGCGAGGCGCATTAGCATTTATTACAACTCGCAATGTTCAGTTTTCTGCTCGCGATTTCCCCGTGTCAATGAACTGTGTCGGGAAATGCTTGGCTGTTGATCGAATGATAAAACCCAGAAACTGGGCGATTACCTTTGCTGATTTCAACCCCTAAACATAGAAAATAAACGTTCATGTAAAATTATGAGCGTAATATCCTACATTTAATTGTTAGAATTCATTTAATTGTTAGTGTTACAACAGGAAATCTTTTTTAATACGAGCCCCCCAAAACTCCTGAAAGTTGCCAGTGTTCGCCGGATCACTAACTAGCGTGGGGTCTCTACTCGCTCAGAGCTGGTGTACCTTCCTTTAAAGAAATTCCTATCAGGATTATCACTCATGCATAAAGCATTATACCAGTATTATATTTATATGAGATAATACACTAGTGCTGTAAATGAAATTTACGCTGAAAGCTCTTCATAGAGTTTCCAAAAAGCCATGAAAGCTTATTGTGTGTGTTTGCATTCAGCTTATTTTCATCAAGTGTTATGTCTCAGATTTTGGAAAAAATTATCATAAAGTTTCCAAAGATCGTAATCTTTCATTTGGCAAATCTCGACATGATTCTATCGATTATACACCTAATAATATTAATAACTGTACTGCCGAATTCGCACGGGGCCAAGATCAGTGACCCGAATTTTTAAAGGCCGAAATGTTCAAACACTTTAGTAGCCCCATTGAAAAGACTCGGTCACAACATTGGCGTCATCGCATCGCACCACAGGCCAACCTTCCCGAGCATATTATCATTATAGTGTTTCCCAGTCTGCTCTTGTATTATCACCGTGTTTGGGAATATGTTAGTGTATACCTGTGTCATTGCCGATTGTAATTCATTGTCAAGGAAGGAAGATGAAAGTGTACAAGGGTGATGTAAGTGTCCTAGTAAGAAAACCGATCCAGCAAGAAGGAAACTTTGGGAGAGGAAGTGCAAAAGGGGCGCAAAATGGAAAGCAACCAGGTATCACGCTGTTCGCTCCAAGCATTTCATCAACTGGTGCCATGGATCATCGTCATTCCATCCTAATCCCGAATTATTTGGCTACAACAACTGGGGAAGAGACAGAAATGTTTCCAGGAGCAAAAGAGAATGGAAGTTTGATAATACTATAGCCATCAAAGAGGATGGTGTTCCCTCTCCCGTCCCAGGTCAAGAGCATGATGCTCCCTCAACTGCCACAGCTGAAGATGATGATGTTCCTTTTACTACCCCACTCTCAAGATGATGTTCCCTTCACTGCCCCATCTCAAGATGATATTCCCCCTACTGCCCCCATGCTAGATGACTTCATCTCAGTAGACTAAAATGTACAGGAATACATCGTGGATGAGACTGATGGCAGGAATCAAGTTTCATCAGCTGTTAAGGGTTCGTGATCTGAATACATAGTGGAGTTTTTGTTGGCCTCATACCCATATGATATACAGTGCCTTATATAATTTAAGTAATCATGAACTTGTAAGTTATGTGACTGATGTTAACTGCTTCCATATTCTGGGCTGTTATTCAATATTTATTTTGTCAGTATGCCAGATGTGTTCAGACTGGTTGATCTCAATGACCTGACCTAACATAACCTAACTGAGATGGCTGTGTTAACTTATACTGTATGTTTATTCTTTTAATTGCAGGAAAAGATGGAGTTTATCCAATACCAGTACCACATGAAGACCATAACTATTTAGCACCAAGTGTTGGTACTCCATTGGGTGAGCCAGTGGATGTTGCAGCACAGACTGATGTGGTAGGTAATACCGTATTGCGTTATTTATCTAAAGGGGTCCTACTAGTTCCTAGTCCATATCCCCTCTGGCCCTATTCATCACAGAACCACAAACCTCACCCTTTACTGAAATATCCCCGTTCTGTTTTCCCGGTTACCATCTTACAAACTTCTGTAACAAGGGCGGCACCTGTTGTTCTATCAAATCTCAATATGCAATTGATAGTGTCTTAAAATTCACTTCATCCAATTTTGATTACTCATTGTACAAACTTAATTATCTAAATATTATCAAATACTGTATACACGAAAGCGCTCGGGATATCTCGTGTTTTCTTTTCCTTGTGGATATCAGCATATCTGTGAATCACGTGTTATTAAGTGATTTAATTGCATATATATATATATATATATA
>JAGKTI010027373.1:0-13280 GCA_018397915.1 Birgus latro | reverse complement strand
AAAAAAAAAATCGGGACTAGACGGGTTAAGAACGAAAAAGGGGGAGGGGAGAAGAGGAAAATATGACTATGGTGGCAATTTTTACCTTTGTCAAAAGACACCAGATATATGAGGGCCACGCGAGCTTTTCTTGTTGGAAAAAAGAAGACTATGCCATGAACCTTTTGTACTCAAAACATTAAACCTACACCATCCATTTTCACAGGATACACTATCATGGTCCCTTCTCCCTTCCACACACTTCTTACCACTACCACCCACTATTGCCTGCAATGTCCACTTGTCTCTGATTTAATACCACACGGACTCACATTAGTGGACACTTGTAAACATTTATTGGATGATGATAATCTTGATGTTATTCTCATGCATCATCCACACTTTGGTGGGTGTTAATTTGTTTTAGCTAGACAGCGTGTCCTGCGTGGCACGAGTTCCCTTGTACTCACCTCACATATGCCCACATGGCACTGTAATAGGTTTGTCACCTTCGGGCGTAATAAGTTAATCAAATCAACCCAATACCACTACCACAATTGCAGCACATCCTATCCATTTCTTTGTTCCTCATGTACTTTTATTTCTTCCTTGTCATTTTCATTCTTGGAGGCTGTTTAAAGTAAATCTTCACTGCAAAGAAACCACTACTCTTACAGCACCTATTTTCACAGTGAATAATCGCCCTTCCCAGCCACACCACCCACAAACCTTCCGTTCCATCCCACCCCAACCTTTTGCTGTCAATGGAGCTTTCTTTTTTCCCCATGGACGGCTTCATGACACATGGCAGATCACTTGGTCAGCTACCTATTTGCTTTAACTTGGCCTGCCATCTCTGCATCTTGAATGCTGAGTTGTTATAACAGATTAACACTTGAATATGATGCAAGTCATGAAGAAGTACTATGAAGGGGATGTAAAGTCATAGCATTGTTTTCTACCACTGAAGTATAGAAAATAAGATGCACACGGACAAAACATGGGTCGAGTTAAGATGAAGAAACTATAGTAATCTCAGAACAGCAACTGCTGAACAATATCAGGATTGTATAACATACTTTTTCAGCGAGTTCTCTCATACGTCAACACGGGAGACTTACCGTCAAACTAATTTCAGGATGAGGAATGGAGTGTCAGCGCTTTTCCCGTCCAACCAAATTGTCTGAACGCATCAACTTTGTGTGGATGTGGGTGGGAGGCAAGTCAGCCCGCGCCATAGCCCAGGAGACGGGTGCCAGCGTGGCCACCGTGTGTAGGTGGCTGAGGAGATGGCAGCAAGAGGGGCACGTGGACACCAGATGTCGCGGCTGCAGATTTTGTAACCTCAAAGCCCGTCGATTCAACATAAGCTACCTACACACCCTGCCACAACCCACCCTGCCCACATCACCCATTATCCCTGCCATGAGTGAAATGCTCCATAGTGAAAATATTTTTACAGCTATTCATATCATTCAGGACAGAGGAACCACGCCTTCGTACACAAAGTCACCCGTCAAGATGCATGGCCACCGTATTGACAGAAATGCATCAGAAATCTTTGCGGCAATCATACACAAACATCGCAAAGTTCAGTTTCCTCATCATAGTCACATGTGGGGTTTCACTCCCATCTTCGTCTGGCCTCCCACATATGTCTGATTTATAAAGAGTAAGAAGCTTGACTTCACAAGGCCATTCATTGATCAAGAACCTCTGTGATACAGTGGCAGAGTGTGCGTTTCGCATACTGGTGGACGTGGGTGTGCCTCCCGCCAGAGTTGTAAAAACTTTAGGAAGCGTTCACCGAGCCGCTTACCGCTTTGGCAGACTTAAGGGGTGCTGTGGTTGTGTAGGGGCGCCAAATTTTGCAATCACTTAAAATTAATATAATCTATCTAAATATTTCACCGCTTTAGCCACCAGTGAAAGGGCAGTACTTTGACTATATGAATTTATTTGATGTTTACTGATTACTGATTACAACCGAGGTAGAAATCCTAGAATTATTAAGAAGACCTTGTAAATTGATTACCACTAGGAAGGAATACCAGCAGGTAGAAGTAGAATTAATTTGGTATGCTGCCACCACCCACCGATTGCCAGGGGAAAAAAAAAGTTATTAGTCCCGTACATTGAAAGAGGGGACAATGAGGCCTAGGAACAGTAATTAGGGTAGCGTGAGGAAAAATGAAAGCGTGAATTTTATAGATAGTAACATACCTTGCGGACCACTCGATCTCACAATCAACTTCCCAGAGGAATTTAGACCAAACACATAAGAAAAATTTAATTAACTATAATTTACTATCCTAAATATACATAAAATAAAATTAACCTTCGAACAAGAAAAAGTACTAGTACACAGAAATACTTCAGTCTCTGATTCCACCAGAATAACTGAGAGAATTAATGCTCTCTTTTCCACAGATTATAAATCAAACTGTCTCATATATCACGATACAAGACTAATTATTCGAGAGAATACCACCACTGAAGTACCTTGGGCTTTACACCCAACAAGATGTTGATAATACTGCACTCAGATGAATTACTCGCCCGATTCATAATTTACGTACCTTAAGAATACACACAACTCGACCTCTGAACCATTCACGAGGTACACAAGTGAAAAAGAATATTACAATCCCAGGAGTGACTTGCATAAACCACGGTCTCAAAAAGGACTTGTAGTATTTTCCCAGACTTACAGCTTGTCAATAAGGATTACTCTAGATTTAGCATATTCACCCCTATTTTCCATGGGTTTACACAATATAACATATCTATGTATATGATCGGTTGCACAAGAATAATTCAATTTATAATATCACAGCGCTTGCAATACCCTGTATGTTAGAAAGAACCCACACTACAAAACACACTCGCTTTTAACTTCTAAGAATACTTCACTTTAGGAGAAAAAGGCTTTACTAAGTGGACCATACGGATACATAATCGACAACTATGCATAAGAAATGAACTAAGTGGAACTGTGTAAGGGCTTTGGCAATTAGGACTGCGAGACTTTTCATAGACGGCAACCCGGCTCCATGACACCACACCGACAATCTGTGGACGTCCTGATATGAATCACCAGCTCTAATTCACACAAAAATATTGGGAAATATTATCAGACAACTTACTTTATATATATAGATAGAATTTAAACTAATTATTGAGACGTATGGGGGGAAATACAATGAATTTACTCTAGACCGACCTGTGGATGTCCTGATATGAGGCACCAGCTCGAAGTGAAGGCCCGCGGCATGGACGTACGGGAATCCCGCGATGTTCTCACAAACGGTTCTTGCTTCGACTTATTACTCTACAGTTAACTTATTATACAATCATCAAGGAACTTACAACAAGGAATTTTTCTCTCTCCTCTACTTAGACAAAATGACTTATGATGATTTAAATATTTGTCGCAGTAACATGGGTCTAACAGTTTAAATGATGCCTAAACTCACGCATTCACATAATTATTTCCAGGCGTCGCCTTTGTCTGGCCTACGTGATCTGGCGACAGTGAAAAATAAAAATATTTCGCGGCTCTGAATGACTATAATCAATAATCAGACTTTACCTAAGTTCATAGACATTATCATTTAGTACAACGAGATGATAAACACAAACTCAACAAAATTCTGAATTCTAAGTGCAAATACAACTTATCGCGAATTTTAATTCGAATTAACTTTCTTCGCCTCTTTATCAAAAACAGAACATGAATATTCGCGTCCAACATGCTCCACACAGTCTTACATGTTAATAATATTACTCTCCTACTACACTTTAACTAAGATCAAGCCCAAAAAATGAATTTCAAGGTCCACTTCCCATACATTGCAACATCTAAACAGGGTCCAGAACTACACTTACACCATACATAAACTAACGTAAATTACACATATTACACTTGCATTATACTTATACTAACTTATATTACACTTATATTACTTATACTTATATTACATACAAAATTACAGCACTACACGGGTACATCCTCCAGAAAAAAAAATTAAACATCATAAGTCTTCATACAATACATTCTACTACACTTCCTAGAGACATGTGTGCGGACGGGACAGACTTACCCAACTGACTGTGAATTACACTATGAACTCCATATTAAGACAGTGTTCTCACCATCTGATACTCCCATAAGTGGCACCTGTCGGTCCACGAATAATATGCGTACCCCAGGGGGTCGCTTCTCTGTCACCAATGAATTCTCGAAAATTCAGTAGAAAAATGTGCTCCAGTCAACCTCCTGCCTGAATGATAACATGGTCGTCTCACCTGGACAAACCTGTACTCCCGCTGCTAGGATCGTCCCAGGGGCGCTTCCCATGCATTCAACCTACTATCACATTTACTCTCTACATTCATACTTCCTTGTGCTTCCAGCTCTCCACCTAGTAACTGACGAGCGCCTGTCAGGTCCTGAAGTCACTGTTACACCCTAGGCCGTGCTGACTGTAGATTGAGGGAGTTCTGCAGGTTTCCCTCGAATTAAAGCAACCTAATATTCCCACTGAACTGGGCTACGCCCATGACACACTCCGATTAACCACTAACACGAGATTAAACTCTCTCTGAACTCGCAAACTACCAGTCAATAGTCAGACGGTCCGACCCGCACACACTTCCCTATACAGCACTTAACTAAATATTACAATAACCATCTTATCAACACTTCATCACACTACAACACTTTAACATTCCTCGATTAGTCTGCGTGGAGGTCGTCTTTCACGTGGTGGTAATTGTTCGTTCTCTGAATCAGGTATGAATGCTTCGTCCAGGGGTTCTAAAAGCCACTCTTCCCCTCCATAATAGGGTTTTACTTGACCGGCAGCTCTTTGCAACACTTTCCCTGTGAATACATTTTCTATCACATACACGCTACCTTCTCTTAACACTTCCACCACACGATACGGACCATACCATCCCACTTCACGTTAAGTTTGCGACACGTGCCAGGAATCACTGTTTCTTTCTTGACCCATACAAGAGTACCAACTTCAACTACTTGGTTTTTCCGCCTTCTGTTCGCAATCTCTCGGAACCTTCTTGACATTTTCCGGTGAGTGTCCCGTATAAGGGCGTGAGCTGTGGTGATCTCGTCCTCCTCGCCATCGACTGAAGGTAATGATGCACTGACCAGTCTGGGAGGGTGGCGAGAAAAGAAGGCGAAGTACAGCTGCTGACCCGTTGATGTATGCACCGCCTGGTTCATGGTGATCTGACAAGACTGGAGCAACTGGGGCCATCGGAGAGGGTGACCCTGACATAAAGCGGAGAGGACGGATTTCAGGGTCCTGTGCATCCTCTCTGTCACTCCATTTCCTTGGGGATGATAAGGGGTCGTATAGAACAAAGTGATTTGGTTTCGCTGGCAAAAACGCTGGAACTCTTGACTGGTGAACTCGCCTCCGTTGTCCAGGACAATTCCACATGGAGTGCCATAATCTGCCACATACTGCCCTAGCTTGTCTGTGATTTGTGTGGTCTGTTTTGTTGTAAGGGGGAAAAACCTGACAAAACGACTATAATGGTCCACTACTGTAACCACATAGTGATAACCCTGGGTTCCAGCAACCATGTCTGTGAGATCTATACCAATCAACTTCCCAGAGGAATTTAGACCAAACACATAAGAAAAATTTAATTAACTATAATTTACTATCCTAAATATCCATAAAATAAAATTAACCTTCGAACAAGAAAAGTACTAGTACACAGAAATACTTCAGTCTCTGATTCCACCAGAATAACTGAGAGAATTAATGCTCTCTTTTCCATAGATTATAAATCAAACTGTCTCACATATCACGATACAAGACTAATTATTCGAGAGAATACCACCACTGAAGTACCTTGGGCTTTACACTCAACAAGATGTAGATAATACTGCACTCAGATGAATTACTCGCCCGATTCATAATTTACATACCTTAAGAATACACACAACTCGACCTCCGAACCATTCACGAGGTACACAAGTGAAAAAGAATATTCCAATCCCAGGAGTGACTTGCATAAACCACGGTCTCAAAAAGGACTCGTAGTATTTTCCCAGACTTGCAGCTTGTCACTAAGGATTACTCTAGATTTAGCATATTCACCCCTATTTTCCATGGGTTTACACAATATAACATATCTATGTATATGATCGGTTGCACATGAATAATTCAATTTATATTATCACAGCGCTTGCAATACCCTGTATGTTAGAAAGAACCCACACTACAAAACACACTCGCTTTTAACTAGAATACTTCACTTTAGGAGAAAAAGGCTTTACTGAGTGGACCATATGGATACATAATCGACAACTATGCATAAGAAATGAACTAAGTGGAACTGTGTAAGGGCTTTGGCAATTAGGACTGTGAGACTTTTCGTAGACGGCAACCCGGCTCCATGACGCCACACCGACAATCTGTGGACGTCCTTCTGATATGAGGCACCAGCTCGAAGTCACATAAAAGTATTGGGGAATATTATCAGACAACTTACTTTATATATATAGATAGAATGAAAACTAATTATTGAGACATATGGGGGGAAATACAATGAATTTACTCTAGACCGACCTGTGGACGTCCTTCTCATATGAGGCACCAGCTCGAAGTGAAGGCCCGCGGCAAGGACGTCCGGGAATCCCGCGATGTTCTCACAAACGGTTCTTGCTTCGACTTATTACTCTACAGTTAACTTATTATACAATCATCAAGGAACTTACAACAAGGAATTTTTCTCTCTCCTCTACTTAGACAAAATGACTTATGATGATTTAAATTTTGTGGCAGTAACATGGGTCTAACAGTTTAAATGATGCCTAAACTCACGCATTCACATAATTATTTCCAGGCGTCGCCATTGTCTGGCCTACGTGATCTGGCGACAGTGAAAAATAAAAATATTTCGCGGCTCTGAATGACTATAATCAATAATCAGACTTTACCTAAGTTCATAGACATTATCATTTAGTACAACGAGATGATAAACACAAACTCAACTACAAAATTCTGAATTCTAAGTGCAAATACAACTTATCGCGAATTTTAATTCGAATTAACTTTCTTTGCCTCTTTATCAAAAACAGAACATGAATTTTCGCGCCCAACATGCTCCACACAGTCTTACATGTTAATAATATTACTCTCCTACTACACTTTAACTAAGATCAAGCCCAAAAAATGAATTTCAAGGTCAACTTCCCATACATTGCAACATCTAAACAGGGTCCAGAACTACACTTACACCATACATAAACTAACGTAAATTACACTTATATTACTCTTGCATTATACTTATACTAACTTATATTACACTTATATTACTTATATTATAATTATATTACATACAAAATTACAGCACTACAGTTGAACCAGAATCGCATGTTAATATACCTGCACTCAGTCGGCTTAGGTGGGCCAATTACACTTGGTTCACTGACTACACACACATCCAAAGCCACTCCAACACAACACTCAGACTTACAAGCACTTCTCCACCCTACATACAATCTCTGCAGAGCACCACATGTTGGTGGAGTAGAGATACAGAGACACAGAAAGACATAGATGGAAGAATTATACCCCCTTGTGTAAAATTGTCTCACTCGGAAGATGCAATGTAAAAACGGTCTAAGTTTACGTGAAACTCTTGTAACTTCTTAAGAAAGAATTTCTCCACGTGTGGATATAAATCTTCCCCTAACAGAAAGTATACTTAAATCCAGATGTAACTGGCCTATAGTCTATAAAGATTTACGTATTACTATACTTGTACACAGTCCATGAGCTTGCATAAAGAATAGGCTTTTGCTAGTTATTTGGGGGAAATGTTGAACAAAAACAATGATTATTATTGTACAGATTATACTAAATACACTAATAAAATTATCTGTCAGAATATTTACTACTGTTCCTTCAATAAATTTATAATTAATGCAAACAATTATTATAACTCTTTATGGTAAAACTTTGACTCAATAAATGTAGAACTGTGTTTGGTTTTCACTGTTGTCGTGTAAAATATTACTGTAAAGATACGGAACACCATTAATGACAGCCTTATGTCACAGGAAATCATTTGTGCCATGTAAGAAAACTGATGACAACAGTCGTTTGTGGGAAATAATATAGAATGTACTTTTTTTCCAACTATTCCTTAGGTACACGTGGGTCTCAGACCCGAAATGCAAACTCTGAGTGATATAAAGGAAAAACAGTGAGACAGCCAAAAGTAATCCCCTAATAGCTTTTATGGACTCAAAAAGTTATGAAGCCGTTGAGAAGGATAGGGTTCCCAGGCATGTAGAAGTTACGGAACTAGAGCACGGACATGTCGACCGGGTCTGTCAGACCCAAGGTGTTCCTGAGGAGGGTTAATTGACAGCATGCACGTGGCGTACCAGACCACAACAAAACGCACTGGACGAGTTAGGCTGTGCTAAGCTGAATCAGTGATTTGGTTCATAAATTTGTATCTGAAAAGATAATACAAGACAAATTAGACGTGTCTTATTAGAAACAAAGAAGAAAAAACGGGTAAAAAAACAAATTAGATCTAAAGTTAGTACAACATGGCTATTTATTCTCAAACACCTCTCCTTGTTGGCTGAAGCACCTGACTTGCGATGCTCTGTGACAAGTTTTATCAACATGAATTATATCGCTGGTCTACATCACTTTTGCTGACTAGCAGCTTATACCAGATTAAGAGTATTTCTGGCATTTCAGCTAAAAGTCAAATTCTCCCACAAAATGCTGAATGCGGTCACTGAAATGGTCTCATTGTAATATAATGCTAAGGTGGATGAATATAAAGTGCCACATTACGCTGTGACCCCAATATTTCAGTTACTACCATGAACATGTGGTATTTACACCTTTGTCAGTCCAAGAAGCGGGAACCGGAAGCGCCTCTGGCTGATATGATTCAACAGCCGATGACAGAATGCCTGGTAGGGAGGCGTTAGTTGTCAGCTGGATGAGAGCAGTGTCGGTGTCGTGCTAATCGGTTGAGCCAACTATTGCTTCATTTATACTGATTGTGTCGCAGAAGACAATGGCTTCTCGTAGAAAATGTAAAACAGATCCTAATGTGTTTTGCTGTATCTGTGGATCCTTTACCACTCCAAAACAGCTCACAAAAATCACAGAGTTCGTTTGCAAAGCATATCACACTTACTTTGGTGTTCCTCTTGGTGACCAGAAGAAACCATGGGCCCCCCATAAGGCGTGCAGGACATGTGTTGAGAACCTAAGGCAAAGGACAAAATCTCAGAGGAAGAGTCTCAGTTTTGGAGTTCCGATGGTATGGCGGGAACCCCCAAACCACCTGACCGATTGCTATTTTTGCATGGTCAGTGTGTCTGGTTTCAGCATTGAGTATCCCAATCTTTCCTCAGAACTGCGGCTTGTTTCTCATTCGGATGATGTCCCTGTGCCTACTTTCAGCACTTTGGAGCAAGTTCGGATGAAAGTCAATGCCTGAACTGATACCAATGATGGTGAATACTGTATATTGCCTCAAGTAGCAATATCAAGAGTACGAGGCCATTCACGCAGGCTGAACTGAATAATTTGGTAACAGATTTTGTAGAAACTCATGTTGTCAGTCTACATGTATACAGGTAGCGATGGAAAGGCCACTTGCCCGTTTGTAGGTTTATTGCTCGAGTACGGATGAGGGGAATGGAGCAGCACGTCTGCCTGGTAGCGTGGGTATCGGAGCTCTCCGGGCGTCTGTCTGGGCAAGGCTCAATGGTTTATGGGTTGCCAAACAGTACAATATACTTTATACATATCATACACTTTATACATATTCCTACAAATGCTCGGCCACAACCATGAATTGTCCACAATTCGCATGCAATAACAAGTAAATAATAACAAAAGAAAATAACCTGAGGGGTGACGAGTAATTCGCCTGTGTATGGAGTACAACTCTCATGTCATGCAGCTCTTCTCAATAGGGTGGAGTCAAAGGCTTTTCGTCTCATTGACTCTCCTCCTCTTACTGATTCCCTTCAACCTTTGTCTCTTTGCCGCACTGTTGCATCTCTCTTCTATCGCTACTTCAATGGTCACTGTTCCTCTGAACTGTCTGCTTGCATCCCTCCACCTCTACGACGGGCACGTAGTAGCCGTCTAGCAACAAACTCTCATCCCTTTTCTGTCCAACTCTCTAATGCAAGAGTTAACCGTTACTCCCAGTCCTTCATTTATGCAATTGGTCAACTCTGGAACTGTCTTCCTCTGTCTGTATTTCCTACTTCCTATGATCTCCAGTCTTTCAAACGCAGTGTGTCCAGGCATCTCGAATTGAACTTATCTTGAATTTGGCTCTCTTTTGTATTGTTTTTGCCTTTTCTTGGAAGGAACAGTATGCAGGCCTGTGTCCTTTGGTTCTTCCTTGCATTAAAAAAAAAAAAAAGTACCATTCACACTAATGGGTGTCATTGACTGCGGAGGTGGTAGCCTTGCATTGCAAGGGCAGGTGGTGAAGGAACTGGAACACCAGGATGAGGAATAGATTGTGCTTCCTCGCAGTCGAAGCCACGGGAAACTTTATTTAACCCGCCGAGTCCCACCGACGCACGATGCACGTCGCTACTTTTTTCCGCGGACACACCCAACAACGTGCATCGTACATCACGCAATTGCAAGGCCCATTGTGTGCACATTTTTCAACATTTGCAGGTGATTTTTGGTAGGTATATGTGGGAGACCTTCCTCTACCTGCTGTCAAGTAGGGATACTGCCTGGCCCCACCTAACCCCCCTTCCCCCACCTCCCCCCCCACACTGGGCAATTCACCTGTTAGCAGTAACCTAGACAGTAAAGGTATGTTGCCCCATGGTCTCTCCAATGCGACGAAATTCAGGATGAAAGTGATTCCTGAGGTGGGGGACAAAGAAGCTAGAGGTAGAAACAAACAGAAGTGATGAGGTGGTAATGTCGTAAAGGAAGGTGCCATATACTGGGGTTTTGGGTGAGTGAATGATGCTTATAAACACCTATATTATTGTGTGAAAACCAATATAGACTTGTATTACACATAAATTCGTACGAAATAAATAAAATAAATATGTAATTAAAAGTGGCTTGAATTAGTTAACCCTTCCATAGTTCGTTTTCTTTAGCCAGGTACCCTGAAACAGAAGGAAAACGTAAGGTTGAGTGACACCTGTATCAACATTTTTTTTACCTCAGGATCGCGATTTCTCTATGAATTTTCGATGTTTCTCACCAAAAGCGAAGGTTTCAGCCAAAAAAGCAAAAAGTCAAAAATAGGTCGGGACCTGGGGGTAGGCTGGGTAAAAGACCGGTCGGGACTGGGCGGGTTAATGAGTCAAGATGAGAAACCCTCTTTGATGTGTCTGAAAGGTCCAGGAGCGTGACCTTGTTGCCACTGTTACTTGATATGACTCTGAAGGGGCCAGTAAATTTATTAGACAATTTTGATGTGGGTGTTTTGTTTCTGCTGTATACAGTGTCACCAATGTTGATGCTTGACTGAGAGGCATTCTTGTTATGGTAGGTAAGCATTTCCTCTTTAGAGAGAGAGAGAGAGAGAGTGAATTTTGAACCCTTTTGTGAATGTTTTGGAATGTCACTGTGTTCAAAGTAACAAAGTCATCTAAGGTGCACAATGGTTGATGGGGTTCTGAGAAAAGGTCATATGGGAGATGTTTGTCTATCCCAAAGATGACAAAATGTGGTGACTCTGCAATGGAGTTATTGATCGAGGCATTCAAGGATGCCATTACTTGAGGCATGTAGGTGTCCCAAACAGTGTCGGTGGATGCTGCAATTGACCGAAGAACATTCAAGATTTTGCGATTCTGCCGTTCCACAAGTCCATTGGCAGAAGAAATATGTGAGGACATTACATTTCTTCATCCTAAACTTTTGACAAAGAGCATTGAGAATCTCATTAACAAACTCTGCACCATTATCTGAAAGTAGCACTTTGGGAGTGGTGAAGGGGCAGATGACATTGTTGAGTAATGCAGAGGCTACAGCATAAGCTGATTTGTTGTGAAGAGGGACAAGAATGGAGAATCTAGAAAAGTGATCAATTGCAACAAAAAGATACTGATTTCCATTATCAGTTACAGGAAGTCTTAAAAGGGCAATGGCAACTGTGTCCCATGGTTGAGAAGGAACTGGATAGTTAAGCATGGGAACAGGATTAGCAAGTTTCCTTTGTGGCTGGCACAGGTGGAACATAAATCAATGTGTGAGTGATGTCAGGGGGAAAATTGATAATGTGTGCCTATGGGCACTAGGAACAACTATCAAGTCGATTACCACTAGAGAATCGGCTCGTGAAATCAAGTGGCGATTTCACTTTTATTCTGGCTTACTTCGCCAGTTCTCTAAGTCGAGAATTTATAGACTTTCTCAACAGTACACAGCAGAGACTAAACACTCAAGAAGGCTGTATTATTGTACTGTTGGCCTCTGAGAAAGTTAGTTTCTCCCCTTAACATTCAAAAAATAACAATAATAATAATAAACAGGATCTTGGCTGAGCCAAACTCCTAGCTGGCACAACGGATTTAAAAATTAATACCAAGAGCTGGCCTAAGTACCAGTCATAATTAATATAAGGAGTTGTGCTAACTTGGAGTAGAAAAAGTGTACTAAATATATGGGGAAATCAAACACGACTGTTACATTTAACAAACCTCAAGAAAATGAACTGTAAATTTACTAATTACAAGAAAATAAATTTACGTTACATGAATCAATTCAAAATCAAAGAAAGGGAAATGCACTCACTCAAGCACTGAGACAAATAACTAAATAGCCTTAAGCCTAGGAAAAACTAAAGAAATACTCTTCAGTAAAGATGAGACCGTCGCTGCTCTAGTCGATCACCAAGTTGGTGGAAGATTCGGGAAAAAACCGATACTGTAGGATTTTTCGAGATCACTAGAAGAAATCAATCCGCGTTGGGTATAGCAAACCCGCTGTTCGTGACTGCTAAAGTACGACTGACTCGATGCTTGATCTAAACAGAGGCATCGTGTGAAAAGGGCGTGGCCACCTAACGGCTAGGGAGGCAGAAACGACAATTCAGAAATTATTGCTCAGATGAATGCACTGTCTGTACATAAAGACAAACACTCGCAAAAGAATGACGAAAGTTTTGAAAATTTAATGCAAATACAAGTACACGAGTGGATGGTTAAGAGAATGGCAAATTCTCACGGACTTCACAACTATTCATCGTTCCTACAAATCACTCGATGTCTCGATTTACAA